>JAVYIG010004363.1:0-164330 GCA_035222895.1 Strongylocentrotus droebachiensis
GGCTAGAAACCAAATAACGTAGTAATTCGGACATATTCAGCAGGCCCCTTCCGATAAAGATTGTACCTATAGTACTCCTCTAATATCACTATTTCTGTGGCTTTTCTTGGCAACTATTGTATTCTTCTCCAAGTTATGTATCTGATTATCGTAATTTTGAGCAGTAGTTGTCTTTCCAATTGTGCTCTCGTAGTTTTTAATGATTTTTTTCTCGTTACGATCACGTCTTTGTTTGGGTTCGTTCTGGCACGGACTACAGCTAACTACGAGGAGCACTGCGCATTTTTCCGAGACTAATCTGAACTTGCCTTGCAACAGCTATCCGTATCGAAACTTCTTGTGATTACCAAGTAATTTTCAGCTTTTAAAAGAAGCATGCGGTGTTCAAAATCAAAGAAATAATATCCATTTTGTCTTTTAAAAATTATTCGATCGGTATGTTGTAAAGAAGTACTTTTTAGAAAGCCGTTTCTTTCAACCTGATTTATTAATCCTGCCGAGAGACCCGGCCAGTACAGTAGCTAGCTAGCAGCTGATGGCAACAACAACCCCATGGGGCGAACTGCTTTGCAACCCATATTTATATCAGCAGTTCGGATTGATTCAGGATGAGCTAGAATATGATTGGTAACAATTAAATACTTAAGTTTCAAGGTGGAATGATTTTAGTGGTGTGCAAAACTGCAATTTCTTACATATTTCATTATTTTTTTCGGAGCGTCGGTTCTCAAAAAACGAAACCGGGACCCGACGGCAACGGTCGGGTCCCGGTGTGAACGACCGTACCGACTCAAGCCTAATTTTGTTGGTGATTCAGCCATTATTCTGTGTATGTGAGTCTGCCAAATGGTGAAGGAGAAATCCTTTAACCCTTACTGTACTGGGCTATTTTGAGCACCCTCTGACTGGGGGGGGGGGGGGGGGGCCTGGGAGGCCCCCCCCCCCCCCTATGATCTCGGCCGTCGATTGTCCGATGAACACGAAAATTTGCATGTTTGTAGATATTTACGTAAGGAACAAGATGGTATAATTATTTGTTTCCAAATATGCAAATTTTTGTCGTTAGCCTTATTAATTATGCAAAACGCGCTAATTTTATGCATTTTACAGAAAACGTGTCAAACTCCAATTTTTGAATGTTGAAACTCATTATTCATATGAAACTTCTTTTCTAACACAAAAAAGTTATTTTAATGTAATTAATAATGATAATTTATGCAAATTTTGATGCGATTTGTAATTTTTTTATTTTTTTTTGATGACATGCGCATACTAATTGTTATGTAACGCCTTACAGGTATATCCGATTTCGACGAAAATGGTATCAAAATGTGCGTAAGACTTGAGGGAAAAAAGTCATGAAACGACAATTCAAAATTCCAAGCGGTTGCGGCGCAATCTCCGAAAATGTCGAGGGGGGGGCCTCCAGGCCCCTCCCCAGTACAGTAAGGGTTAAGCATGTTACTACAAACAAAATTTGTAATATTTGATGTCTCACGTAGCTCCTACTTATGTGTATATCTCTGAATTTAACTAAATTTGTCAGCTACAGTCACGAGGTTATTTGTCACTGCATGGCAATGATGTCTTAATATCTGTCAATCCCCTGAAATTCAATTGTTGACAATTACACTCACAAATTCTGAGCTATGCAGTGATCATGTCATATTTTCTACTCCTGTTGATGTTCATACTCTACTTGGAGAAATCCTTGAAAATGTAAAATCATCAATATCAGATAAAATTGTAATCCTTTCTCTGCCATTGATGGTAAATTATGACCAAAAATTAGAGTGATGGAAAAAAGGCTACAATATTTTTTGTGTGTATTTTACAGCACATTCTAAACTTCATCACCAACATCCTGACAACGGGTAACTGTGTGATCATCAGCGATGTCCAGGAGAGTCTTCACTTCCTCAAGTACAAGAGACAGGAGAATCAGATGGTCATCTTTGCGGACGATAGCAACCCTCGTTGGATTACGGCCACGTGCCTGCTGGACCATGACACTTTCATGTGTGCCGACAAGTTTGGCAACATCACCTTGGTGAGTGAATCAGAATTTGTGTCTAATTTATATGCAAGGGAACTGACATTTGCTTCATGGCCAGGTCAATGTGGAGATATGGGTTAGGCATCTTGTTTTTTCTTTTAACCCTATTTAGCCCGGGGGGGGGGCTTGAGAAGCCCCCCCCTCGACATTTTTCGCGATAATTTTTTAACGCAAGAAAATCTTGCACTGAAATTTTGTGATGTTGCAGATTCTTCAGGTGAATACAATTGGTAAGTGAAAATGGGAAGTTTGGAGTTTTCTTTTTTTACTGCATACGTGTAATCAGCTCTTTTCACAGGAGTATTTTTCAGGAAATTCTAGAAACACCCATTGATCGTTAATTTAAAGAATTTATTAATTTAAGTTTCCAGAAGCTAATGTCACATATCACAATCACTAATGGAAGCCAAGTGGCATGGCATGATCTGGGAGTACATTATATTACACCAGGCGTCGCCGGGTCATAGGGCTAAAGTTGAGACCACCTGACATAAATATGCGCTTCAATGTATTTTTGTTTATCAGTCCCGAAATAATTGTTATAAGTAGTGGCTTTACACAAATTTACTATTTCCAAATTTGTCCTTGAATCCTTGAGCTGCGAAAATATTGACCTGCACTGTATGAAGATGCAGGAAAGCTGGCCATTATTTATGTATCTTGATCACCTGCAAAATATATTTTGCTTCCAAATGGCATTTCTGAAACTTGGAAAATGAAATAATTTTAACTTAAAAACTACACCAAAAGAAAGATGACTATGTTTGTATTTTGCTTGTTAACTTCTGACTCTGGAGATTATACCCAAAAGCTGTAAATCATAAAGCAGAAGGTTTAACAACCATTTGTCATGTGCCAATGATGATCACACATATCTAGTTTCAAGACGGAGCTGACAAACATATCGTTTGCTGGAGACATCCTTACTCACCTGAGGCACACTGACATGATACCATACATTTGTATTTACAACAAATGAAGTAAAACTGATAAATGTTATCAATCTGTTTATGAAGTGTATGCCCAGCTGTGTATTTTAACTTGTTTTCTCTATTATTCGTTCAGGTGAAAGGAACTCAAGATGTTGTTTCATATCCAGAGCCAGACTGTTAGACAGGTAAGTGGTTCTTTTGTCAATTCTCAGATGGTATGTGCTGGTTTTGTAGAGAAAAAAATCTAAGTGATTTAGAATATGAATTTGTAAGTTCTCTGGATGAAATTTTTAAACGGTTGGGGGGGGGGGGGAGGGGGGTTGTGATTGACCAGGAACATGCATTTAGGACTATTAAGCATACCATATTTATAGTGAAGATATATGTTGTCTTGTAAATGATGAGTTACTTCTCTGACACCTCTTATCTGAATACATTGATGTCCTACAGTAATATTCTGATACAAGACATGTATGTGCATCGATTAGAACGATCAAATATTTTCCCTCCATAGATTGAAATTCAACAACTATCGTAAAATGCAATTTTTGTTTGTTTGGACAGAACAGACTTCATGTCAGGACCTACGCATTGGCTCAACCATGAGTGTTATAGCTGTAATATCTGCTTCCTATCCACAACCTGATCAAGTTGCCCACCATCGAAAACTGTGCAGGACATGGCAAGGAAGTTTACAAGCAGTCAGTGTTGATGTGAATGGTAGGTAAATAGGTATTATTCTTTATAGCTTAATTCATTAGTAATGCAGGGTCACTGGTCCACTAACTTAATTGAATAATGTAAAATTGCAAAGTGGAAAGAATTAAAACTGATTCGTGCAACAACAACAACAATTTCAGACAGTGAAGAATTGTGAAGAAAGTGTTCTTTCAGTGACTTTGAAGAGAGTTTGTTGGTATGATGTCTTAGGAATTGCCGTCTGAATAAAACTGATGGATAACTAATCCAACCCTGATCAACAAACATTCAGCCATCGTGATTCCTGCAAAATAGCTTGGATGATGTGGTACTTAATATATTTTTTTGTTTTTTCTACGCTATCTGCTTTTCCTTCCATCTTTCCATCCTTCTCCCGCTATGATTTTGCTGTTACAGTACTTGGAGCTCAACCTTCATCTGCGGAATGTAGGTTTATCAATCTTGAAGAACGCCATTTGCTTTAGAAGTTATTCCTAAGGTGAGAATAATATTAATGTTCTCTATCTGTTCTCAATCTTCTTACTCCATTCTTTATTCAGGGTGGTCCACTAACAAAATTGAATCATTTCAAATTTGAAAGTGGAAAGAATATCAACTGATTTATGCGTCCCTTGTGGCCAGGCTCTAAAGCTTGCTTTTGATTCTCTAAGGTTCAATGCACTAGTGTGGTGCAAGCTCAGCCATATTGCATTTTCAAACAATTTGATGACTCATATTTCATGAGTAATGAATATTAACCTGTAGATTATTTTGAAACCTGAACAATCAAAAAGTATAACCTGTTGCTGTTATGTTTAAACGAAACCCCTTCTGGGGCCACCCTGGTAATATATCGTTGTAATGGAGTAAAAATGTCTAGTGTCTTGAAATAACGTTGATAAGAACGTAACCTGGCACATACTGATAGTGAGTTGTAGTGTCGAGTTATCGCAAAAATCTTTTTTTTTTAGGATACTCGGTCTGTTTTTTTGTGTCAAGAGGTTGGCATCTCTGGTTTTATGCTATCCTTCATTTTCTTCAGATTCCTGATCCGTTTACCTATACAATTGAGGCAAAGTTGTTGGCATTGATTTATGCTTTCTAGCTGTACACACATTCTAGATATATATATACACATTTATTTTTGTAGCTGATCAGATAGGTACACTTTAAACCACATCAATTTTTTTGATTTATTAATATTGAAGAATAATAATAATTATAAGATTCATTCTGTGCCTTGGTTACTACATGATGATACAAGATTGCATGAATCTAAATATGTTTGATTTTCAATCTAGCTTACCAAGTCTGATGTACCAAGCACAAGAACAGAAAGTGTATGATTTTAATAGATTTCATACCATCGTGGCCTTGATTAAAACATTCTGTTCAGCCGTTTGTGTTTCCTTAATACGTTCATGCATTCGATGTAGATTTAATTGATGTTTTCTCATTTTGTATTTTTGTAGAAAAAGATTTACAAGGATCGGATGGAACAGATGTTGGTTTCTCACATCTTCCCAGAATTCCTGAGTCTGCATGACTACATGAGAGCGAGGGTAAGATATTTACATGATTCTTGCTGTAAAAAGTTGGCAGGTTTTAAGATTTGATGCATGTATAATATAATGCGAAACAAATCGGCTAACATACCTGCCAACCCTTACGAATAATCCAGAATATTCTGTTTTTCTGAATCTTTAGGGCCTGAAAATTCAGAATATTCCGGATTCTCAAAATTTTGATAGAGCAGCGAATGTGCTTTTTGGTACAGATTTATTGCCAATTACACTGCCACTACAGGTGTGATTTCTTATTTTCGAAGGCATACCGTGCTAAAAATCCCTTATTCCTATTTTCAAATGTTGGCAGGTATGGTGTAGTTATGATTTTGGAAAGACCTGTCCATGCATTATTTGAGTTGGTGAAAAGTTAACCGGGCCTGTCATGGAATGCCTAGCTATTTTGTGAAATTGAGTTTTTCTGTACCGATGATGTTGGATGTGTGTAATTAATTTATCGATAGCTCTGCAAGAAAAGTCGAAAAGTGCCATTTGATCATGATGAGTAAATTCAGCGGATCGAAATTCATTTTTATGAGAAAACATTATGCTTACTTCTGAATCACATGGCACATATGCATTCCATAATGACTATTTACTCGCATTCAAGTTGTATTTTAACGTTTTCAGACATGTTGATTTTCATGTAAATTAATGGGGAGACTTTGTTCTGTTCTCAGGGATGTGTTTGTACCTAGCAACGATGCTCTGCTTGGGAGAAGTCGACATGTCTTTACTGGATGCGGTACTGTTGTGGACCTGGAGATATGGTACGTGTGTTTTGTTGATGACTCCCATTGTTCTAAGCATTAACCAGATTTATAATACTCTTCTCGATCGTTTTCTTTGCTGGCCTCATTCAGATACGATGCGGCAAAACTTAGACGTAAAGTGTAATGCACTTACAGAACTTTTAGTCGTAATAGTGAATGCTTTTCACTGTAATTTATAACGCCTTTCATTGGGTATACACCAGAACAGTGTGTCAAATTCTCTGTGTGAGCCTTGTACTAAGTTGAGAGAGAGCCCTGTGAAGCCCAAATGTAAATACGGTACTCTGAAGGAAATGACCTGATAACTTTTTTTTTTCTTTCTAGACTGAAACATTTGAAGGAAATCTTTATTCAGTGACTTTGTTGGTATGATGTTCTAGGAATTGCCGTCTGAATAAAACTGATGGATAACTAATCCAACCCTGATCAACAAACAAACATTCAGCCATCGTGATTCCTGCAAAATAGCTTGGATGATGTACTTAATTATATATTTGTATTGTTCTTTCTACGCTATCTAATTTTCCTTCCATCTTATATCTTTCCATCCTTGTTCTCACTTTGTTCCATAGTGTTCATGCTGTTTCAGTACTTGGAGCTTAACCTTCATCCAAGGAAAGTAGTTGGCGGTTCGGTTAACCAATCTTGAAGAACGTCATTTGCTCTAGAAGATATAAGGTGAGAAGAATATTAATGTTCTCTATCTGTTCTCAATCTCTTTCCTCCATTCTTAATGCAGGGTGGTCCACTTACCAAATTGAATCGTGTTAAATTGGGGAGTGGGAAAAATATGAACAGATTCTTGTGCCCAGGCTCTAAAGCTTGTTTGAGGTTCTCCAAGGTTCTTAATGCACTGTGGTGCAAGCTAAGCCATATTTTGAAGGATTTTCAAACAAATTTTATGACTGATATTTCATGACTAATTTTGAATGAGAAAGAATATTGACCCGTTTTGGGTTTTCACACCTGTACAATCATAAGTGTGTTTCAAGTGTCCTGAAATAACGTTCTTTAGAACATAACCTGGAACATACTGATTGTGTAGTTATGATTTTTGAAAGACCCGTCCATGCATTATTCTTTGAGTTAGTGAAAAGTTAACAGGGCCCGTCGTGGAATGCCTAGCTATTTTGTACCTATGACACTGTAGTAATTGATTTATTGATAGCTCTGCAAGAAAAGTCAGTTGTTGGATCAGAACCAATTTCAGAGATATCAAAAAGTGCCATATGATCGTGATGAATAAATTCAGCGGATCGAAATTCATTTTTTATGAGAAAACATTATGCTTACTTCTGAATCACATGGCACATATGCATTCAATAATGATTTATTTGCACTTGCAGTTGATATTAACATTTTCAGACATGTTGATTTTCATGCAAATTAATGGGGAGACTCTGTTCTGTTTTCAGGGATGTGTTTGTACCTAGCAACGATGCTCTGCTTGGGAGAAGTCGACATGTCTTCACTGGACGCTGTACTATTGTGGACCTGGAGACATGGTATGTGTATTTTATTGATGACTCCCATTGTTCTAAGCATTAAACAGACGCAGCAAAATGTTGGCGTTTTTTTTTAATGACCTAAGAGTGTAATACACTTTACATTATAACTTTTGGTCGTAAAGTGAAGGCCACTCCCAGTGATTTATAACGCCTTTCATTGGCATACACAGAGCTGCCAACTAGTACGGATTTCCCGTAATTGGTTTGGAAATTAACGACCATTACGGCAGTACGGAATGTTGTCTAAAAATTACTTTTTTTTTGTTGTTTTTTTTTGTGCGCATAGGGATCTATCGTAGCAAGTGCTGTACAGTATGGTGGCCATCCAGCACTCGCTGCATGAGAAAGATGGAAAATTATCAAGTATTCTCTTAATAAAAGCCAATTTTTCATTGAAAACTTATGTGTTGTGATGAACTGAAAATCAATATTTAGCAACTTTGTGGGAGTAAAATCACAACAAATTTCAGATAATCATGCGCGCATGCGTCCGCTTGCCATTCTTTTAAGATTCATGGTGCCGCATGGGAAATTACTGATTTATTCCCCAAATTACTGATTTTGAGCCTTATGGTTACTGATTTTCTGTTCTGGAGGTTGGCAGCTCTGCATACACCAGAACAGTGTCAATCTTTCTGTGTGAGCCCTGTACTATGTGTATCTACGTGTTTAAGAGAGTCCTGTGAAGCGCGAAATGCAAATACGGTACTCTGAAGGAAATGACTTGATAACATTTTTTTCCAGATAGAAATTTTGAAGAAATTGTCCCTGCAGTGGCTTTTAAGAGTTTGTTGGTATGATGTCTTAGGAATTGCCGTCTGAATAAAACTGATGGATAACTAATCCAACCCTGATCAACAAACAGTCGGCCATCGTGATTCCTTCAAAATAGCTTGGATGATGTACTTAATATATTTCTTTTGTCTTTCCCATCTTTCCCATCTTTCCAGTTCATCACAACACATCCTCATTTTTGTTCCATAGTGTTTATGCGGTTTCAGTACTTGGAGCTCAACCTTCATCCAAGGAAAGAAGGTAGCGGTTCATCAATCTTGAAGAACGTCATTTGCCTCGGAAGATATTCACAAGGTGAGAAGAATATTCATGTCCTCAATCTTCTGACTCCATTAATAAACAAGTTCATGCTGTGAATAGAGTAAATAAATTGTAATATGTTGAAGGAAACGTGTCATCATTCAATGATTTTACATGTTGTATTTTGGAAGGGGTAGTGAATTTAAAACGGAATGGTGGTTGACTTGATCGATTCTGAAAGACTATTGGTGGAATGTGACATTGAAATAAAGAGTTTGTTGGTATGATGTCTTAGGAATTGCCGTCTGAATAAAACTGATGGATAACTAATCCAACCCTGATCAACAAACATTCAGCCATCATGATTTCTGCAACATAAGCTTTGATGATGTACTTAATTTATTCTTCTTCTTTTTTCTCTCTGCCATATCTACTTTTCATCCATGCTGTTTCAGTACTTGGAGCTCAACAACCTTCATCTGCGGAATGTTAGCGGTTTGTCAATCTTGAAGAACGTCATTTGCTTCAGAAAATATACCCAAGGTGAGAAAAATATTCATGGTTCATGCTGTGAAAAGAGTAAATAAATTGTAATATGTTGAAGAAATGCGTTATCATTCAATATGATTATACACGTTGTATTTTGGAAGGGGTGGTGAATTGAAAACGGAATGGTGGTTGACTTGATTGATTCTGAAAGACCGTTGGTGGAATGTGACATTGAAATAATGTAGGAGTTGTTGGTATGATGTCTTAGGAATTGCCGTCTGAACAAAACTGATGGATAACTTATCCAACCCTGATCAACAACAAAACATTCAGTCAACATGATTCCTGCAAAAAAGCTTGGAAGGTGTACTTAATATATTTATCTTTTTTCTTGTTCTTTCTACCATACTACATTCTTCATTCTACTTCTCCTTCTCCTTCTATCTTTCCATCTTTCCATCCTTGTTCTCACTTTTGTTCCATAGTGTTTATGCGGTTTCAGTACTTGGAGCTCAACCTTCATCCGAGGAAAGAAGTAAGCGGTTCATCAATCTTGAAGAGCGTCATTTGCCTCGGAAGATATTCACAAGGTGAGAAGAATATTCATGTTCTCAATCTTCTTCCTCCATTAATAATGGCATATCACTTTGAAATAATTTTGGACTGGTTGTTGCTATGATGACCAACTTTCTTTGTCAAGACATTAATCTACATTTGACACTTTCCAGACCTGCCAACCAGTACGATTTAGTCGTATTTAGTACGATTTTTAGAGGCAAATACGACAGTACGATTTTCCTGCATAAGATACTTTTTTTTTTTTTTTTTTTTTTTTTTTTCGTGTGTTAGCCATTGTCAATGGCAAAATGCCCATTCTGTCCTGTTATGTATCCTACAGGCATCTCACATTGGCAATTTGGGGGGATGTTCATTGGTTCATCGAAACACAACGGTTGTGACGAAATCATGCATATTCAACAAATGATCCATAAAAAAATTCTTCCTATATGTAGGAACTGTACGAGGCATTGATCCGCGTAACAGTCAGTGTTTAAATTTAAGAATACAACTTTTGTCAGTAAAATACAACTTTTGGGATTAAAGAATACAGTTTTTGAACTCCAGAGGTTGGCAGGTCTGACTTTCCACCCAGGTGTTCTTATTTGGGTACCTGGTAGGATGTGAACATTAATGTAGTTGGAATGGCAATTGTGCGCTTGTATAATAGCACCTGGCTGGAGCATGTGCATTTAAGAGTCGACTCAAATTTAATCCAATGATCGGGTAATAATAATAATAATTACATTGTAAATCGCATAGAAACGTAGTATGAAGTGCTATACAAATGTGACTTGTTATTATTATTATTTAATCAAACAAGTACCTTGTCCAAATAGTCCAAGTTGCATGAAAGAAATTCTGCGTGAACCAAGTGTACTCATCCACAGTTCTGGCCACAATTGGAATGTAATACATTATACGTGCAAATTTTCTTAGAATGATGGGTTGTATTCATGGGCCCCTAGAAATGCGTGTGATGTAAATGTTTTCCTTGCATTTTCTCACTCCACCAATGGCATATAATTATGAGAGGTTGTGCTGCACTTCATTTTATTATTACGTTTACAATTCCCGTTGAGAAACTCATCCATTGCCTGGAAAGTACAGTGTAATTTGGGATCAAAGGTTACTGTAGGTTAACAATGTCAACTTTTGTAATAATGGTTGTGATATGTGTCTTGTAAATGATGAGTTACTTCTCTGACACCTCTTATCTGAATACATTGATGTCCTATAGTAATATTCTGATACAAGACAGTAGTCTATATTGATTTTGTTATTATTTTTTTTACTAACAGCAATACATTTCGTAACTATTGGTTGGTAGAAGGGGGCCAGATAATAGCGCATGTGCTTTAAAAAATACCTCTAAACTGATTATAAAAAATTATATAAATACAACATTTTGTCCATATTTTGCATAGAGTTTTCATTCAGTGCATCTTTGTTCAACAAATGATAAATAAAGTCTAAATCCAAGCCTTTACCACTCTTTTACCATGTGAAATAATTAGTTGGATACGCATCATACCTGGTAGCAGGCCTGATAAAAACCTGATTTAAATCGGGTTTCCCAGTTATTTTTTTTCTTCCATATTTTATCCTGATTTTTCTGATTTCCCTCTTAGTTTCTCTATTCTTCCCTATTTTGCCCTATTTTTTTTTTGCAATTTTCCCCATTTTGTCCCAATTTTCCTACTCGAAAGGGGGGAATGTTAGATGTTATTTTTCCCCCACGAATCCTCTTTTTTTTTTTTTTTTTTTTTTACTCGAGAGGAGCGTGGTTGAGGAGAAAACAAAAAACCTATTTTTTTTTTAGTGCTCACTATCACCCCTGCTGGTAGAAAATAATTCCTTGAATGCTGAGAGAATTGAAATATATTATATTCAATTGTAAATTTATTTGAAACTGGTTATTGTTGTGCATCTGTTTCAGCATTCATTCAGTTACATTTCCCCTTCGTCTTTTTGTTTCTCCAAATTCAGGGCCTTTCTACAGCATTTGACACATACGGCAGCAGGACAGCATTTGACATACTTACAGCAGGACAGCATTTGCTCTCTGTGGATTCAGAAGTATGCAGTTGCCTGCCCAGTTGGTACTATCATCTGGCGCAAATCAGGAAGAGATAAAATTTGTAATTATCAACCTGCGTGTAATAGAGGGGAATCATGTGCAGTTGAGCATTCAAATTATCAGAATATACAGTATAATGAAATATGATAATACCCATTGATTGGAAAAGGTTAATGTTGGGTGGAAAATTGTAATTTGAAATGTAAGCAGGTTGAGACACATTGGAAATGCAGTCTTATTCACGTTCTGTGCTTTTTATGCCTCTGCAATGAAGTAGCGGGTGGCATTATTGTAAATGAGTTCACTTTGACCCAAAATTTTGCTATATGCCTACATTACAAGATAGGGTTGTCAGTCAAGATACAGGAATATTTACATGAATATAACCTTATCACATAGATTATACCTAATATTACATAAATGGAGTGAATAGATACATGTATATGCTAAAGAGATAGATAGACAAAAGCCTGTCCCTCTATATGAAAAGATCTCATCAGAAAGATAATAAACACTTTATTTCATTAATCATTTCTCTACAGTACTCTTCTCTTTTATAAAAAGTATATGAGAGGTGACTGTTGGCCTATTCTAATCACGAATACAAAGGTAAGGCGTGAGAAATGAGTTTTTCTCTTACCTAAAACAAAGGAGCCAGTACCAGTCAAAACCCATGTCTGCTCTCCCCAAAGGCAAGATGGAAATCACAATTCCGTGGTAACTCCAAAAGAGGGAGGAGACAAGAAAGTGAGAGAGTTACCTTAGTTTTTTCGACCACTCAAAATTGTTTTGTTGGCAATGCTGTGGCTGAGTAGCAGAGCTGCCAACCATTCTGTTTTTTCCGCAAAATTACGGTACGTTTCTTCATAAAATACGTTTTTAATTTTTTTTGTACACACTGCACATCAAACAACTGCCCTAAAATGTTGATTGATCACAAATTCAAAAGAAAACGTACCTGAAGAGGAAAATGATAATGCGGTAGCTCTCACTTGCATTTCAACTTCCGCCATTTTGCACAGATCTATATAAACTTGTGCGATGTTCTTGATTTAGGACCTCCCCATCTGAGCATCTAAACACTTCAAAAAAAATTACAAGAATCCTGCATTAGCTTTTGTTTCCTGTTTTGCCATCTTAATAATACTATGGCATGATTAACAAAATCACTACTCCATATTCGTGAGGATTCTTGGGAAGAAGGAAAAAATTCCAAATAGAGAAAATCCATCTCATGAATGAGGAGCATGAGAGCTGAGTTTTTCTGTAGTACTTAACTTGTATACCTAAAAAAATATCTTGAAATAAAGTAATAAAGCTAGCCTCCTTGACAGAAATGGTCTTTGAAAATCCAGGGCCACATGCAACTTGAGAACATGAATTATGAGATGACCCACCATGCCCCCACTCAAAACCCTATGAGTGGGACTGAAATGAGAAATTAGCTTCCTCTTGGAAGCAGTGTCTTCTGACAGCTTGGCAGCTGCTTGAAAAGTCACTTTCTTCAAAGTCATGCCTTGATATTCCTTTAAAAACCTTCTTCTTACTCACATATTTAGTGTATTTAATATTTAATTTGTATTTTATTTAAATATTTATATTTAGACTTTAGTGCTACCACTTCACTGTACTATGTCACTCAATTTCCAGAGTGAGATTTACAAGCTGTTTCAGAAGGGGGGGGGGGGGGGGGGTCTTCAAAGGGGCCTCTTGGATGGGCTCTCCATTCTCCTACATCTTCCTGGTTAAACTGTCACATGAGAGGGTCAGTAATATACCTATCAACAATTCTATACTTGCCTAAAAATGGATGAAGCTGACTGTCGTAATCCAATTTGGGCATGTGGACGGTCTCATGTAATGTCTACTTGGCTGGAATTTTCCTTCAATAAAAAATGAACAATAAACACCCATGCATTCCGAGGGCGGAGTGTAAATTACGAAATGATTATAAGAGCAATATGATTGAAGCATTGAAAGTATGTAATCATTCCCTTAAATAAGGGCCACCCCAATTGGACGCGGTTGGGTTACTCTGCGTTCGAGATCATCCGTGATTGTGTGAGGATTATACACAATCAATATCCTCCAAGGATGGCATACAATGATGTCATTTCATTAGGACTAATGCAAATGGTTCACCCTTTTTCTGTCGGTTACCACAAGATTCACACAACATTACACACACAAAGTACATCGCGTAAACAAACAATTCAATCATACTACGAACACTGAGAACATATCACAGAACATAGAGTTACACAATCAAAGCAATCGAGCTCATTCCATCACTACACACAAGATTCTAAAAATCTAGACTATTACTCATGGTATATATGATATATATCTCGGGATGTCTTGTCCCTTTATTACTTAAAACTTATTTACAGGCACTTCTAGAAACTCAGAAGTTTAACAAAACAATAACATTTAGCTGAACTAAATATAATATAAACGTACATACATACAAAATATAAACGTACATACATACATACATACAAAATATATACATACATACAAAATATAAACATACATACAAGATACAAAATATAAACATACAAGATTTACATGTACTGAGAACCTCTTTCTGTTTGGTGGACCACACCTTATAACTGTACTGTATTGGTCCACCACTGACAAACCTGGTGATCTGACATCCAGAACCGAAAATCTATTTTAAGATCATCGGTCATATCACCAAGATCATCGGTCATATCACCAAGATGGATCCCCATCGCTACAGTAGGCACAGTTCCATCGTCATGGAGTCTGTGTCGTAATACAACACATTGCATCGTAATTCTACCAAAAACGAATATTGAATACAAATTTTCTGATCCGACACAAAATGGACATCCTTGATAGTTAACGTCTAATCAGTCATCTTTTTGAAGAAGAATAGAATACATAGAATATATCATTCATTGTCTTCTTCCAAAACAAAAGAAGCTTTACTTCCAGGTGAATCTTGAGCCGGCAGTGGAGGAGGGCATACTGGATTTCCCATAACTCTATAGTGAGTCGTGGCCGAGAGCTCAATTGCCATGAACTTTCCATCTTCTGGTAGCGTGGCCCTGTTTTCATCTGACACTAAATATATAGTGTCCGGTTGCAACTACAATAAACAAAATAAGAAAAATGAGATCAACTTCTACTTTTCTAATGTACACATTTCTCCAGATAGTATATCATCTCCATGATCGATGAGTTCCCTGAACTTGATTGTCTCGAAACTTACCCCTATTGTTAGAAAATAATTATCAGCGCTGACATTTCTCTTTCTAATAAAGTTACGTACATGTATATATACTTTGGAATCAAACACTGTACTCGTAATGAATACATTGGTATATTTCGGTTCTGCTTGTGTCGTCGGTACGATACCGTCAAAGATATCTTAGTGATATCTCCCACCTCTTCTAATAAATTGAGCAATTTGAGTGCACCCCTTTCAGTGAGGAATATCGATGAAGGAGTCGACTTAAATTTCCCATCGACTCGATCGAACGAATACTACATTTTAGTAGGAGATAACAAAGAGCCCAACCCTGTTCTATTAGATTATCTGTCTCCTCAGTTTCCGAATCTGATATTTCACTACCTGTGACATATCCACCCAGTAGCTCAACATCAGAACTGTCCGAACTTTCAGAATCCGACGGTATAACTTTTTGTTTTTTGCTTTTCCTCCTAGTAAGAAAGATGAATGGATTTTTATCCTCGCTTGAACTAGTATCCGAATCTGACGTTTTTGTTTTCTGATGTTTACAAACTCAACCCCACGTCTCTTACGAAACCGACTAAGAAAGTCTAGATCTCCAAATTCCTATTCTGATATTAGATTAGTGAGTTTGCAGCTTTTCATTCATGATCTTATTTCCTTGCTTGGCTTTTCACCAAACTTTCCTCAGGGTAAAGAGTCATTTTTTCACTTAAAAAGCTGAGAATGTTGGGCTCTGCCCTAATCCCAACCTGCAGTCTAATGGGCCAGTACCATTTTGCCTACTGGGTCATTACAGTGCATCCTCTAGGTGGGCAAAGTGAACCCTGGCCATCCTTGTAAAACTTACATGGGTCTTTAATGTGCTGGGAATGTTGCCAGAAGTTTGTCTGGACAGTAGGGATTTGATCTACCCTAGAATTATAAATATCAATGTGTACGTCCCGTTTGTGAGCTCTAGTCTTTTTACGGGGAAGTAACTCAATGAACGTGATATGGGCTTGTGGGTTCAGGTACCTAATGCTGTCTATGAGGTGATGGATGTCCCTCATGACCTTGTCGGGCGGGGGGGCGGGGGGGAGTGTGGGGCAGAGATGTCATTGCCTCCAATTTGTGAAATGACACACTGGTACTTAGAAATTGATAAAGAATGAAATCTGTTAATGAGGGAAGGTACCGTTGCTCCAGGGGAACCTGTGAATCTCGATATTTTCTTTTGCTAGCTTAAGGTTGGGCGAGTACTGGCCGAGGTCCCGTATGAGGCTGTGTCCCGAGATTAAGGTATTTATCTAGAGGACGAAAATAAAAATACGATCCCGTCAAAGACAAAAAACCTTGCAACATCTCTGTGAATGAACCTGTCAAAAAAAATTTCTTGTATCTTGATGACATCTCCCACCTCTTCTAATAAACCGAGCAATATGAGCGCACCCCTTTCAGTGAGGTATATCGATGAAGGAGTCAACTTTACTTTTCCATCTACTCTATCAAATTGACGCAAGTGAACGAATACTTCATCTGCTCTCCCTTTCAGTAAGGTATATCGATGAAGGAGTCAACTTTACTTTTCCATCTACTATCAAATTGACGCAAGTGAACGAATACTTCATCTGCTCTCCCTTTCAGTAAGGTATATCGATGAAGGAGTCAACTTTACTTTTCCATCTACTCTATCAAATTGACGCAAGTGAACGAATACTTCATCTGCTCTCCCTTTCAGTAAGGTATATCGATGAAGGAGTCAACTTTACTTTTCCATCTACTCTATCAAATTGACGCAAGTGAACGAATACTTCATCTGCTCTCCCTTTCAGTAAGGTATATCGATGAAGGAGTCAACTTTACTTTTCCATCTACTATCAAATTGACGCAAGTGAACGAATACTTCATCTGCTCTCCCTTTCAGTAAGGTATATCGATGGAGGAGTCAACTTTACTTTTCCATCTACTATCAAATTGACGCAAGTGAACGAATACTTCATCTGCTCTCCCTTTCAGTAAGGATCCCTTCTGGGGCCTCTTCTATTTATATTGTATATGAATGACTTTCAAAACTCATCCAATGTTTTGTCGTTTATATTATTTGCTGATGATTCTTCTGTGTTTTTCTCACACAAAAACCCCAATTCACTACTTGAAACCGTAAATCTTGAAATGAAACTTGTTGAAGAGTGGATTTGTGCCAACAAACTTTCCTTGAACTTAAATAAAACTCAATGTATGCTCTTCAGCAACTCTATTTCGGGATTGCCTGGCAATGTTTACATCAATGATACAATTATACACTTAGTTGATTCATCAAAATTCCTTGGTTTTATAATTGACAATAAACTTTCTTGGAAAGAACATAACTTACAATTGAGTAAAACTCTATCAAGGAACATTGGAATAATCAATAAATTAAAAATGTCTTTTCCTAAGTATATTTTGAAAAGTTTGTACTCGACGCTTATCTTGCCTTATCTTAACTATGGCATACTTGCATGGGGGAATTCATTTAATTACCAGTTGGACAAATTATTGATACTTCAAAAACGCGTCATACGAATAATCTGCCACACTAATAGGTTAAGCCACACTAATAGTTTATTTTTAGAAAATAAAATATTGAAAGTTCATGACCTGTATAATTTCTTTTTAGGCTGTTTTATGTTTAGATTAAATTCTAACGAACTTCCTCATGCCATCACGTCGATATTCCAAAAGAATCAACAAATTCATAATTATCCAACCCGACAGTCTTCCTTTTTTCACTTACACAAACTGAGAACTTTACTAAAACAAAAAACTTTGATTTATACTGGTCCTGTGTACTGGAACTCCTTAGACATTTCGCTCAAACAGCTGCCAAGTTTAATTACTTTTAAATATCACCTGAAACATAAACTTCTACTCCAGTATGAAAATGTTTAAGGTCATCATGATAGAGACCATCGGTATTATCAACACTTGTTGGCTGGCTGCACCACACACTCGTTTTTGTTCTTTTGTTTTGTTTTTTGTTTTATATATTATGTAAAAAAATGTATTATGTAAAGGGAACCTTAATTACAAGCATAATGCTTCCAAGGTTTCCTCCTCATTACTGTAGATAATTGTTAGCATCATATGTATTTAATAACTTGCCATTACATCGTTTGAATTACTGTTGTATCAATCGAATATTATGTACATGTTTTGTTACCTTGTATATGCCTTACTTTGTAAATTCTTTTCATATGCAGTTAATGTGGAAATAAAACCTAAATAAATAAAAAAAGGTATATCGATGAAGGAGTCAACTTTACTTTTCCATCTACTCTATCAAATTGACGCAAGTGAACGAATACTTCATCTGCTCTCCCTTTCAGTAAGGTATATCGATGAAGGAGTCAACTTTACTTTTCCATCTACTATCAAATTGACGCAAGTGAACGAATACTTCATCTGCTCTCCCTTTCAGTAAGGTATATCGATGGAGGAGTCAACTTTACTTTTCCATCTACTATCAAATTGACGCAAGTGAACGAATACTTCATCTGCTCTCCCTTTCAGTAAGGTATATCGATGGAGGAGTCAACTTTACTTTTCCATCTACTATCAAATTGACGCAAGTGAACGAATACTTCATCTGCTCTCCCTTTCAGTAAGGTATATCGATGGAGGAGTCAACTTTACTTTTCCATCTACTCTATCAAATTGACGCAAGTGAACGAATACTTCATCTGCTCTCCCTTTCAGTAAGGTATATCGATGAAGGAGTCAACTTTACTTTTCCATCTACTATCAAATTGACGCAAGTGAACGAATACTTCATCTGCTCTCCCTTTCAGTAAGGTATATCGATGAAGGAGTCAACTTTACTTTTCCATCTACTATCAAATTGACGCAAGTGAACGAATACTTCATCTGCTCTCTCCCTTTCAGTAAGGTATATCGATGAAGGAGTCAACTTTACTTTTCCATCTACTATCAAATTGACGCAAGTGAACGAATACTTCATCTGCTCTCCCTTTCAGTAAGGTATATCGATGAAGGAGTCAACTTTACTTTTCCATCTACTCTATCAAATTGACGCAAGTGAACGAATACTTCATCTGCTCTCCCTTTCAGTAAGGTATATCGATGAAGGAGTCAACTTTACTTTTCCATCTACTATCAAATTGACGCAAGTGAACGAATACTTCATCTGCTCTCCCTTTCAGTAAGGTATATCGATGAAGGAGTCAACTTTACTTTTCCATCTACTATCAAATTGACGCAAGTGAACGAATACTTCATCTGCTCTCCCTTTCAGTGAGGTATATCGATGAAGGAGTCAACTTTACTTTTCCATCTACTATCAAATTGACGCAAGTGAACGAATACTTCATCTGCTCTCCCTTTCAGTGAGGTATATCGATGAAGGAGTCAACTTTACTTTTCCATCTACTCTATCAAATTGACGCAAGTGAACGAATACTTCATCTGCTCTCCCTTTCAGTAAGGTATATCGACGAAGAGTCAACTTTTCTTTTCCATCGACTCTATCAAATTGACGCAAGTGAACGAATACTTCATCTGCTCTCCCTTTCAGTAAGGTATATCGATGAAGGAGTCAACTTTACTTTTCCATCGACTCTATCAAATTGACGCAAGTGAACAAATACTTCATCTGCTCTCCCTTCGTTAAGGTATATCAATGAAGGAGTCAACTTTACTTTTCCATCGACTTGATTTTCATCCTCGCTTGAACTAGTATCCGAATCTGACACCATTATAATTGTCCGTTTTTGTTTTCTGATGTTTGAAAACTCATCCATCTATTGAGTTTGGAGTCCATGTTTCAGACTTCCTTTACCCCACTTCCGCATAGGGCTAGAGTGACCCTTTATAGTGCATCCCCTAGGTGGGCAAAGTGAACCCTGCCATCCTCCTTGTAAAACTTACATGGGTCTTTAATGTGCTGGGAATGTTGCCAGAAGTTTGTGTGGACAGTAGGGAGGAATTCTCTTAGCAAATCATTAAGTTGATCTACCCTAGAATTATAAATATCAATGTGTACGTCATGTTTGTGAGTTCTAGTCTTTTTACGGGGAAGTAACTCCATGAATGTGATATGGGCTTGTGGGTCCAGGTACCTAACGCTGTCTATTAGGTGATTATTATGGGTTTTCCTTGATGTGTACCGATTGCCTTGAGAGATATAAAGTTTCGTTCACAACACGAGCATGCATAGGCATCCGCCCTCCCTTTGACTATTGCTACATTACTATTTATGGGTGTGCCCTCAACTTCTATGTTATCTTCATCGTCATTACTATTGGCGTCACTCCCATGTCTACTTGAATCCCAACATTATCAACAAAATCACTACTACTTGAGGGTGAATCCTCAATCTCTGCATTGTCTTCAGCTGTACTGGCTTCCTCCCACGCAGTGGGACCTGCCAAAACTACTTTGAAACCAACTTTTCAACAAAATCATTACTACTGGAGGGTGAATCCTCAACTGCTGCATTGGCTTCCGAGCAATATGAGCGCACCCCTTTCAGTAAGGTATATCGATGAAGGAGTCAACTTTACTTTTCTATCGAATTGAAGCAGGTGAACGAATACTTGATCTGCTATATAAGATTATCTGTCTCCTCAGTTTCTGAATCTGATATTTCACTACCTGTGACATATCCACCCAGTAGCTCAACATCAGAACTGTCCGAACTTTCACAATCCGACAGTAAAACTTTGTTTTTTGCTTGTCTCTTCGTACGAAAGATGAATGGATTTTCATCCTCGCTTGAACTAGTATCCGAAACTGACACCCGTTAAAATTGTCCGTTTTTGTTTTCCGATGTTTACAAACTCGTCCATCTATTGAGTTTGGAGTCCATGTTTCAGGCTTCCTTTACCCCACTTCCGCTTCAGGCTAGAGTGACCCTTTCCTTCTGATCGAGACGAGACAAACGAGCATGGTTGGATATTAACATACCACCCTTCCACCTGGTTACTCTTTTAAACCGAGCAATATGAGCACACCCCTTTCATATTTACATAATATACAAAACTAATTAATATTTTTTCTAAACGAATAATCAAATATACACAATAATATAATAGAAAATTGGAAAATCCAGTGGACAGAACAATATATACAAAATAAACAAGAAACAAATTAATTGAAAGCAAAAGATAATTCCCTCAAAAAGCCCTAGCCTCATATACTACCCCCTCCCTTTCTGCATACCCCTCCTCTCTCTTTGAATTTCGAACCCTATTAGCCTCCCTCTTTCTCTTTTCAAACTCTGTCGCCCTAATTTCCGCCGCCTGTAATCTATTGCTATCCTTTCTTTACAGCAATGACAAGGTGTGATCATACATTGTAAGATTTAACGAATTAAAAATTCTTTACTAGCTTTATATTTAGCATTACTTATTCTAAGAAAATCTCTTCTACGCGCTGCTTAAATGGCATGAGCTCCCATTCTGAGATCTAGGTGTTTGAAAGTTCTGTAGCGACCGAAAGAGCTGCAAGGTTGACTACAGTTCGAACAACACGTGAACCTCTCCACAGGTGTTTAGGACACCGTTTCCAGATGAGAGCATTGAAGCTCTCATTCTGGTTCTGGGCGATACCTGGGAGGCATCTCTCAAGGAGATATGAAGAACTGAGTCGCATGAATATAGGCAGCAGATACTTGAGAAACACAGGGTCTAAGTGATTCTTGCTGTTCTCCAATTTGCCCTTATTTTTGTACCCACACCACCCGTTGTCGGGACAGAATGGTGCCTATGAAGACTTTGAAACAGTGACACAAAACAATATTACAGAACAACAAACAATATTACAGAACAACAAACAAACGCAAACATTGACAGAAATATCTGGAGACTTTCTTTGTATCATGAGAGGTTGTGTATTTTGTCATGTGGATTATTTTATATTAGCCTAAATAACATATGATGAGGTAAAACAAAAATTAAGAAATAAAGTAGCGCAGATGAATTAGAAAGCTGATATTTGTAGCAATACTATACGTTGTATATTTCTTGATAAGATGTTAATTTATGAACATTACTTCCAAACAGTGTTTGTTAACTTTTCAAAAACGATGAAGGTTGATTTTATACTTATAAATTGTTATGTACAGTAATTGTTCAAGCTACTGGTATACACAAAATTGTTTTTAGGTACTTGGTACACTCTAAAAGGAAATGTTGTTTTTATAGTTTTTATATACATTGTAAATTGTTAGTTTCTATATAAATTCGTTATTTTTCTAAAAATAGTTATTTGCACTCAAACTTGACGTTCCATGCAAATGTATTTTTTAAATTTTTTATATAAATTGTTAATTTCTATGTAAATTCTACAAAATAAAGTTATTTACACTCAAACTTGAATTATATACATATCATGTGATTTGTTGTCAAAGATGATACATTTAGAGGAATGGCAAAAAAGAGCCAATGAAGTGATAACCAATTAATTGAGATCTACAGGAAAATGAGAGTGAATAGTTGTTATTGACGGGCGATGAGAGAGAAAGAGGAAAGAGAATAATTACAATGTGGCGAAAGTGAATATCTCTAGGCGGGGGTGGGGGGGGGGGGGGGGGGGGAAGAGGAAGGACAACAACAGAATATGTAAGATGAATATTGTGAAATTGTTGAATGGAACGGGATGCACATGAGATAATAAATGGAACGAAATGAGCAAGAAATATAAAAGTGATTAAAATCGTAGTATGGGGTCTCGGAGGCTGATACAGTTAGAGAGAGGATCGAAGTTGAAGGAGGGTGAAGGAAAAAGGCTGTTGGAAATGAGAATACAGCACAAACTAAACTGGGGTCTTTTGTCAGGGCACAGATAAAGAGTGGATCCCATCGTGAGGGATGGGGGCACATTAAAATAAAGGTAATATAAAGTTTTGGGAAATTTTGAAAATTGGCCGGATAGTGATTCTTTACAATTTTGATATATTTGGATGCCCCTGTGGATGTTTGGTAAGCACTAGAAAATGTAGCCCCTAAAACACTTCTGCTTTCGAGAAAAATTGAATATAAAAATTTAACGGTGCTCCCGGTAAATTTCGATTAATTTCAAATAACGGCCATACAATGGTAGCTGCGACCGTGACAATCTCAGAATGTATATAATTTGAGTGATATATAATTTCCGAACGGGATTAGCTAATCGGTCGATTTTAGTCAAGAAACATCGTTTTATAGCTTAATTAATATCTTGACCTTGAGAGGGAGCTAGACTCGATTTTAACCTCGACAACGATCACTGAATACTGAATATTGTAGGATCGCATATGCTTCCAATATGTTCATTTGAACACATTTCATGACCCTCATACCGAAACTTTGTATTACCTTTAAATTAACCCGGGCCTTTAACATACAGAGGCGTCTCGGGAGGGGGTTAATGGATGTAACCACCCCATTTGATGGGGTTTATAATACAAGAAAAGGAGGTAAAAGGACGCTTATCAGAGGTAAAAAGGGGCACTCATCAGTGATGCAAAGGGGCACTTATTATACAAAGGAAAAGAGACACCTCAGATTTAAATAGAGCCAATTATCAGAGGTAAAGGGGGCACTTTTTAGAGGTGGTAAAGGACACTTTTCGTACCTGAAAATGGGCACTCACCAGAGATGAAAAGGGGGTATATATTACAAAGGAAAAGGGGGCACTTGTCGAACGAAAGGGGGCACCTGTCAAATTTTAATGGGGGTATTTATTAGATGTGAAGGCGAACTTATCGAAGATGTGAAGAATGCGGAACGAGCACAATTAGAAAGAAAAAGAGGCAATAATCGGAATTAAAAGGAGGCACTTTTTCTATGTGTATAGGGACATTTTTAGAGTACATAAAACGTGCCCCGCCCCCAACCCCCAGGGAGCACCACTTCTGTCAAGAGGGAATATTGTTCATAACGGGACGATACTCCCGACTAGTGGAAGGACATCTCTGATAACATGAAAAAACTACCCCCATGGTCTCGTGTTTTCTGGAACTTGATGCGGTACTCTGAAGGTTCATTATTCTGAAGATTCGTTTAATCGAAAGAATATATACGGCCCTTCAAAACTATGAACACCCTACAATTCTCGGAAACGATATGAACATTTGGATAAAGGAAGAATAATCCCCAATTTGCCTTTTTGTGCGCTATATAAGAACTGAACTATTATTATTATTATTATTACTGCTTAATAACATAATGTACTGGAACTGCATGTACGCTGTTGGTGGTAATAAATACAAAAACAAACAAAAATAGGGGCATTTCCCTCGAACCCCTTGGATAGGTCACTGTCCCATGCCATGACAACACAGAGAGAGAGAGGGGGAGAGAGAGAGAGAGAGAGTGCGAGAGAGAAAACACTATCTGCCAAACATGATTAAGTTATATCGTCTTTAATTATCTCTTGTCAATAAAAGCAAAATAATAACACTTGTAGTTCGAAAATATTGTTTCCTTCAATCCCTATATAAATAGCACACTTAAGAATCTAACATCCTGAATATGACAAGAATTATGATGTATAATTAATTTCAAATTAGGTACATGTTTATATGAATTGGGCACAATGGTAGAAACTTGAAATAATGCTTTCATGATATTCTGTATTTGGAAACAAAGAATAATACAACTTGACAACATAAAAATCAGAATCGAATAGCACGGAATAGCACTGATATATAAATGCACGTGTGTTATATCTAACAAAATGTAAATATAGATTGATCAATACAAGAAAACTGATAATCTTCGGCTTGTCCTATTTTCTGTCAGTTATATCGTCTTATAATCAGAAGATCGTTCTTTTTTTCTTCAATATTTTGTATTACGTAGAAAATAGAAACATGAAGGTTGCACTGAAATGTAATACTATGATAATGGCAGAATAAATATTAAAACAATAAATATTAAAACACCAGTTAGCCTACACTACGGTCCAAAGTTTACCGATCAGTTTAAAACCAGACTCCGTAATTATTTTAATCGTGCTAAAGACCTCTTGTAAACTCGACTATGGTATAAACATGGTGTAGGCCTAAACCAGGTTTGCATTTAAATTCAAAAATTATATTATTCATATTTGTTGCTTTTAATATAGCCTCTAGCTTGTCATAAGTGATAACCAACCTGTCATAAACCGGACAAATTGACCTGGCTTTTCATTGAAAACACGATATTGTATTTTATTATTCACCAAATCAACAGACTTACAGATTGCTACATCCACGGTGACCTTTACCGTGAAATGAAATTTAAAAAATCTTTCTTTACCTTGAGATATAGAAGTTTTAAAAATAGTATAGAATGTTAGTTTGTATGAATTGGCTAATTTCGTACATATTCATAGTTCTATCGAATCATTAATATGGTTTGTTTTCTAATATATCTTTGAGTATTTGTATCATGCTGTCTTCTTTACTGCTCTGTTCGGCATATGTAGTGGCGAAGAGCGCCTGCCCGAAGAAAGTTGCGATCTCCTCCGATTGTGGGGGGATGTCGGGATCGATCACGGGTTCGTCTCCAGAGATCTGAAGGGAGGGAGAGAGAGAGAGAGAGAGAAATAGTGAGGGAGACAAATATGAAGGGAGAGGGGGAGAGAGAAAGGGAAAGATTGAGAGAGAAAGTGAAAATGAGGAAGATAGAAAGAGAGAGAGAGAGAGAGAAACGGAAACGAGAGCGGAAGAGTCGAGGAAGATATAGAAAGAGAGAGATCTCCTTATTCATAATCAGCTTGAACTCATAATAAAGACTTTTGTTCATACCATTACGTATATCATACATGAAGAATGAAAATAATTATTAATGACGAAGCATTAGTTATTGTATTGAGAAAAAAAGGAAAACTTTGTAATAAACTTCATGTTAATTTAAGGACAATACATAATATACATAATGTATATCCAACATCGGTATGATAGTAAAGCGTACAATAGTAAAAGTCTGTTCATTAATTTCAAATTAAAAAATACCATATTATATAGCAAATAAACCAAGTTTTTTATTTACGAAACACAAAGAAATTTTTCAAGATATGTTGAGGTTATAACTATTTATCATTACTTTCCTCTTTTTTTATTATGTTAAAAATGTAAATTGATGTAAATATATATGTGAAATAAGTGAAATAAAACACCTCGGTAAGAGGCCAAGAAAAAAAAATACATGAAGAATGCAATGTTTCTTTTTTCTTTTCTCGTAACCCTTTTGTATATTATGCGCTATAATTATATGTGATCACACCGTTTATCATCACCACCAGAAATTAAAAATATTCTATAGGTATACCGTTAAAAGAAAAATCCTAGCTTAGTAGATTTTCATAAAGGACCTATTCTAAAAGAAAGCAGAAAATCAGAAAAGCAAACTGGTTAAAGTTTGAATAAAAGTAACCCCTAAAAAGTATATAAGAAAGAGATGAATTTTAGAAATTTGTAACCTCTATTCACATGGGCACTTCAATTACCTAAGTCACTGTGATGTAGCGTCCGACAATTGCTTTCTAATTTTTTTAAACACATAATAATGCATGATATGTCAATTTTTTTCAAAATGTATTAAACTTTTCCGAGGGCCTATTTTGAGTAGTGCCCCAAAAATATTAGGCACTGTCTTATGTATGAGAAAAACAGAAATTAATGACATATTTTCTACCCCAAACGAAAGTGTTGTCCGTGATTATTATGACAGCCAATAAAATTAATATGAGCTTCGCATAGATTCAGTGATCTTATTCATAACTCTCTCATTATTTGCCAGATTTATTTCAAAATTGCGCCATCCTATTTCTCTAGGTTTCTTGTTTTCATGCAAATAAACGTATTACAAAGGTGGGATTGCCCTTTAATGGACATCTTCTAAAAGAGTGATAAGGATAAGGGTACTGACGGATTTAAGGGGCACGTCCGATACGTGCGCTCCTTTGTTTTGTTGTATTTATTATAGCTTTGCTGTCCCATTTCTCTATGTTTTCTGTTTTCATGCAAATTAACGTATTACAAAAGGTTGGATTGTCTTTTAAATGACATCTTCAGTCTAAAAGAATGATAAGGATAAAGGTACTGGCGGATTTAAGGGGCACGTCCGACCTGTGTGCTCCTTAAGATAGGCATATTTTTTTTTTTATCTCTTTTAGCTTTGCCAGCTTATTTCTCTGTTTTCTGTTTTCATGCAAATGAACGTATTACAAAGGTGGGATTGCCCTTTTATGAACATTTTCAAAAAGAATGATAAGGATAAGGGAACTGAGGGATTTAAGGGGCACGTCCGATATCTGCGTTCCTTAAAATTAAATAAGATATATTTTGTTTTGTTTTATCTAGTTTTGTTTTTATTTCTTATAGCTTTGCTGGCATTGTGCTCCCCGCCCCACCTCAGGTTTATACCGAATCCTAGATGTGCCCAGCCTGTATAGAGGTGTGACCATCCAGGGGCGTTTCACAAAACTTGTCATCAGTGACAAATGACAATTTTTGTTATAAGCTACTGAAATCCTTGCTTCTGATTGGTTATCAGCAGATTTGTCACTGATTTGTGTCATTTGTCATTGAAAAAAGGCTTTGTGAAACGGGTCCCTGGTTTTACCAAGAAGTTAGGAGGAACCTCTCCTTGTTTTTACATACCGCGTCGACGATGTGCTGTTTCATTTCATATTCGGCCTCCTTCTCGACATGTTTAAATCTTTCTAAGATATCGACATTCTCTACAATCTGGTCGGACGTCTTCCACTCGGCAACTTTCATCGTTAGCAAGGTTCGTGCCTTCTGGCGGAAGTTAGCGAACAGCTTGCGACCCTTCTCCTTTATCTGATGAAAAATAGAAATCAAGAAGATTATTTTCTGGAAGTAAACACATTAATGCAAATGGAGTTGCGAAGAAATGCCCAACCCCCATAAGCTATCTCAATTTTTACGTGATTAAAAGGCTACTGGAATTGTCTTAAGGCGATTTCTCGAAAGCATTTGTGATCAATTTAGTGGATAATATGGATTTCCATAATGTGGAAAGATAAAGAGAAAACGATACAAAAGCCCTTTTCAAGCTACGGGTCCCCGGAGAACCGTATATTCTTGTGCATTTTCAATGAAGAATATTAGTGTTATCTGCTTTCAATATGACATGGTCATAATTCGGACAGGATTTCTCCGCTGTTGTCGGTTAACTATTGTTTATTTCCATTTCTTTTAATACCTGGCATCAGACGCAATATAATAGTCATGAAAAAGAAATGGATACAGTTGGAGCAGAAAATGTTATTCTTTCTTCTCATGCATCTGGAATATTTTTAAACATGTTTTAAATTTATTAATTATTATTATATATATATTTTTTTTTTTTATTATTATTATTATTTTTTTTTTTTAAATTATTATTATTATTATTATTGTTATTTATTTATTTCTTTATTATTTTTTTTTTGGGGGGGGGGGCGCTGAAAAAAAAGCTTATAAATCACGAAATGGGTATTGGGGTAATAATGTTGAAACGCTATACAGCAGCGTCATGGCGTGACGGACACGATTTGAGCGCTACAGGAGATGCCATCAATATTGTTTTAATCAAGAGTGGATTTTCATTTCTTTCTATAGATGTAGAGCGAGGAGATAAAGAATCGGAATAAAATGGAGCTAGGTCACTATGATGAAGGAGGATTTCTGGATGGTTTTGATGAACATTAGTAATGTTCCCATTATGAAAACTACGGACCGATAGGAATGATGTTCTTTGCCAGGGATGAATGACATTATTGCTGCATCATTGGAAGTGGAAGAAATTAGTGAGCAAACGTGTCCATTTTAAATTCCATGACACTTGGCACATTATCTGAATTTTGAAAATAATGCATACACACTCATACACATACACACTACAATGAAATGACTATAATTAATGTTATCACTGCTAAAGTTGTGATTTTGGGCGTTTTTAGATTCTGTTTCCCGTTCACATTGAAAGAAGAAAGCTACTAAATCCGAAAGCGGACTATAAAGCCAATTAGCATGGGTAATCTCAAATGGCCCACCTATTGAGAGTCTATACCCAAGTAACGTTTTGCCTTGCCTGATGGACTTCCAACCCATCTCGTGCCGGTAGCCTACCTGTTTTTCTGATATCTCCCTTTCCGTCGGCGACGACGTAACCGACACTGCGCAGGCGATCACGAAAACAACCAAAAATGTCACTCGCGCCATTTTCAGTCCGTGCCTTCTAATATAACTTCAAGCAATCCACCGTCTTCAAACCAATATGTCGCGAAAGTTTCAACATTGTTTGGGCCTAATTCCTCTCTGATGCGAATGCCTATGCAGTATAGGCTTACGATGGGCGTGTACGCTGCTAAGCCACGTGTACAAAGAACTTTGCTCTCTTTTATTTTCAATGACAAAAGATACCTCTTTTGTTATTTTGAGTTTTTGATGAGATTCATCCATGCATGCATGATGATTCACGAGTATGTGTGTTGTCTATTAATTCACCTTGTGCAGATTGCGTAAAGAAATTACTATGGATTGGAGTGGTGTCTTTTCTGAATGCTAAAAGTCACATCGGGTTGACAATAGTCAAGGATTAAGCCGAACCCACTGATACCGACAATGCCGGGCAGCAATGCTTTATAAAATAACACAGGAAAGTGAGATATCTTACAATGGTGCCAGCTTAAAGGTAATACAAAGTTTTGGGAAATTTTGAAAATTGGGTGGATAGTGAATCTTTACAATTTTGATATATTTGGATGCCCCTGTGGATGTTTCATAAGCACTAAAAAAATTAGCCCCTAAAACACTTCTGTTTTCGAGAAAAAATTGAATATAAACATAATTTACCGGTACTCCCGGTAAATTTTGATGAATTTCAAATAGCGCCTAGTCATGTATGGCCGTACAATGGTAGCTGCGACCATGAAAATCTCAGAATATGACTAGTTGGGATATATAATTTCCAAACGGGAATAGCTAATCGGTCGATTTTAGTCAAGAAACATTGTTTCATAGCTAAATTAATATCCTGACCTTGAGAGGGAGCTATACAACATAAAGAGTTTATTATTTATAATTTCATAACTTCAGACTCGGTTTCAACCGCGACAACGATCAATGAATATTGTAGGAAGGCATACGCTCCCAATATTTTAATTTGAACCGAATTCATGACCCCCTACCAAAACTTTGTAATACCATTAATTATATGCTTGTCTTTCATTCTCGATAGGGGCAGCCGGATAGATAGATTTCTACGTCCAATAATATTTCCCTCTAGACCAGGGAGATGTGACTTTAAAAGTCACATCTCCCTGCCGCATAGACATTTCTCCCGCCAACAGTTATAACAGTCTAGATGGCCATTAAATCGAACAGGTGAATAATTACAAGAGGAAGAGATTACAAATATAACATAGGAAACGAGGATCTGTCGATATATTGAAATGTTTACCCCCCCCCCCCCTAAATCAATAGAAAACGGAATTCTCTGTTAAATATCTCAAACATAGACTGGGCTAAAATGTTCTAATTTAGTTCATGTTAGCTAGGTCATGTTTATCTACACGGATCCGTTATTTTCAGTTTAAGATTATACATCGTATAGTTGGTGTGTTAATAAATATCTTAAATTATCAAATATTTCGAAATTAGACTTATGTTTAGTTTGTTATAACTCCGAGGAATCTATAGAATATTTATTTCGGGATTGTCCAATCATTAGAAGGTCTATTGTGGATGTCCAACATTTCAATTTAGAGGATAAAGTTACGTTGAATACAATTAATTTCTTTTTTTGATTTTATGGAAACGTTGGAGTTCAATTTTTTTTATTTTTTTATATGCTAAATACTACATATTTTCCAACCAAATAATGTAAAAACAGCGTATTATCACTTAATTCTTTGAAATGCATGGTTAGATATCATCGTTCTCTTGAACATTACATATATGTTACAAATAATTAATTATTGTATCATTCGATAAAAGGTGGAAAAGCATTTTATTGCTTTATTTTTTTCCTGTACACACAGAGAAAAGTAGGTGTTAATTGACTCAGTGGCGGATCCAGGGGGGGGGGGGCCCGGGGGGCCCGGGCCCCCCCCCCCCTTGAGAAAAAAATCATGTAAAATCACGCGATTTTTACCTTTTTGGGGGTTGGGCCCCCCCCCCCCTGGCGCTCAAGGGGGGGGGGTGCAAATTTTAAAATTTTCGAGGACCACTACCCCCCCCCCCACTGAGCGACTTTTCAGCTGGTTGAGTCGTTGCGATTTTTTTTTGGACTCCAAAAAAAAAGTGCCGCTTACCCCCCCCCCCCCCCCCCCCCACTGAGCGACTTTTCGGCCGGCGCGATTTTCAAATTTTTGGGAGCAAAAAAAAAAAAAGTTGGGCCCCCTCCCCTAAGAAATCCTGGATCCGCGCCTGAATTGACTCCCTATAGGGAGTAACTGCTTGTCGCATGAGTGACACCCCTCAGGGAGTAAATTTACTCCCCGATGTAGGGAGTTAATTACTTTTTTTTTCATAAGAAGGTGTAAATTTGCACCCCAAGTTTATGATTGTTCTCCCTTTAAGGAGTGAAATTTGCACCCAATGGTGCTCATTTAACACCTTTTGGTTCCATTTTCATGAAAAATGGGTTCAAATTTACACCCGTGGGGTTGAATTTTATACCCTTTATAATCGATTCCACACCCTGTGAGGGAGTAAATCTACACCCTTTTTATGCACAGCATCAACCAATTGATCATCCCTCGAGCAATCAATCATCCATGCTTCGTAATCACCTAACAGTCACCGATTCTCACCCTTTTGTCTACGTTTTACTGCTCTAAAGAAATCAGACCAGAATGTCGAGTTATATGTCGAAAGGCTGCTCACCTAAACAACAATTAGTGTGAACTAAACACAAGTGCAGACTGTAAGAACTAACTTATGGCTGGAGTTATCGGTTCAAATGTAATGGAATTACCTAACTGACACACAATCCTGCCTTTACGAATTTCCTCCCTTTTCTTACACGTATAAGAAGACAACTATGTACTAGTTATTAAAACAACACTTCTGCTAATTTCATTAAATTATCAAATATAAACCTCGGTACAACCCCTTATTCTTGATCGGATAACTTTCACACAAATAATATGCCGAAATGAAACATGATAATTCCCCTAACATGACTAAAATATGTGAATTATGCTTTAACAAAATTCATTTGGGGCAGTACCTATATTGACACGATGCGCCATTGCTGTAGCGCATGCGCATATGCACTGACCAATCAGAGCTGATCTGATTAAAATAGGGTGTAAAATTACATCCCTCAAATATACACCCCTGCGTATTTCCGTGTTTTACTCCCTAAAAGGTGTAAAAGCGGCGCCCTATTTTTCCAATTTCGTTTTACTCCCCAGGAACACCTTTTATTTCTCTGTGTGTACCGTCATTTCCTGTATAATCAGTAATATTTTGTTGTTGATTCTATTTTGTATATTATGTATATGTATTTATTATATTGTTATGTTTTTGCAAAGTCAAGAGCAATATTGAATAAAGATGATTTTATAAAAGAAAACAAAATATCTAAGAAAAATATCACTGATGATGCCAGGTGCGAGGCTGACATCAAAAGAAGGATTGAAATCGCACAGAATACATTTCTGGCAAGAAAGAGTTATTTACAGCAAGACATATGAAATTCGAACTTATGAAGAGACTGATAAATTGCTATGTCTGGTCTTTTCTATTGTATGGATCAGAAAATACGGACATAAAACAAAGGCTATGGAAAAAAAAATCACATTATTTGAAATTCGGGGGTACAGGAGAACGATGAGAATATCGTGGAAAGATTTGAACACTGAAATAGAAATATTGCATATGGCGGGGCTTAAACAAGATATCCTTGTAAAAAAAAAGTGAAAGAAAGAAAGGAGAAACATTTTGGTCATATTAAAAAAATCAGAGTCTCTTGAAAGATATGTTAGAAGGAAAAGTAGAAGGTACAAGACCAAATAGGGAAGAAACAACCGGGAGAAGAACATAAAGACATTGGACCGACTTTAAGTTGGACTTAACTATAGCAGGCCGTTCATGCCACTGTTTGCTCTCACCATTTACTGGCATTTGTCTCTAAAGGGACGTACAAATCATGGTCACAAATCTACAAAATTTACATTTTTTGATAGTTCATTATTGAAGGAAAAAATATGATCTAAAGATCATAATTGAGAGAGTAGAGACCAATGGTGAGAGCAACCAGTGGCATGAATGGCCTGGCACGGTTAAGTCCAACTTAAAGTCGATCTTAGTCTTTGAGAAACACCCCCACAAAGACTAAGATCGACTTAACTATAGCAGGCCGTTCATGCCACTGTTTGCTTTCACCATTACTGGCATTGGTCTCCTATAAGGGACGTACAAATCATGGTCACAAATCTACAGATTTTTTTTTGTTTTGATAATTCATTATTGAAGCTAGGATTTTTTTTTTTTTATCTAAAGATCATTAGTGGTGAGAGCAAACAGTGGCATGAACAGCCTGCCATAGTTAAGTCCATCTTAAAGTAGATCTTAGTCTTTGTGAAATACCTATGCAGGAGTGGAATGACACTGCAAGAGTGTACTAGAATAGCAGAGAAGAGAGATGTTTGGATAAAAATGTTGCAATCAAACTCCGAGCTGGAAGAAGATACCTTGATAGATTAAAAAAAAAAAAAAACTATTTTGTAAAATATAGGCCTACCGAAAAGTCTCTTTAAATCTTTTCTGTTACACTTTCTCCTACTTCTACTTAACTCTTGAGTCAACCTGATTTTCTGCATCTCTGCCTCATATGACATTTCTTGTTGTGAGCGACACAAAAGCCTTATCAGAGCAAAGCCGCATAATGCAGGGGGCGGCGGAGCGTCTTCCAAAAGTAGGGAGGGGGCACCAACAAAAAAGGGCACTTTCTGGAAAAAGGGGCAACGTACAAAAGGGAAACAAAACCTACACAATTTTAGACATTGGCATATACCCCTACATCGTCACGATTGTGATTACACTGCCAGGGATGATATCAATATTCGTTTCTTCCTTATACTAGAGATACTGCTTAATTGAGCAACATACTTTGCATTTACGTGTGATAGTCTGAATATTCATTTTTCGAGCGAGCGAGCAACAATTTTAAGATTTGTGAGGTCCCAGTCCCAAAAATTACATCTCATAAAGAAGACACACAAAAAAAACCTGATGACTATTAAGCACAATCTAATGAAGAAAGCCTGAAAAGTTCTTTTATAAGTAACATAATTATACCATCTATAAATGCGAGCGAGCGAGCTCTAGGGAAAATTAAAGAAGAAAGGGGCTCTAAGTCGCCTTGAATTAGGGGTGCATGTTATAGAGAAAGGAAAATTAGGCTCTTATCAAAAGGGAAACGGAAAGTTATTCAAAAAGAAAAGGTGCTCGTGTCAAAGTAAAAAGGGCAATTATCAGAGCCTTCAGAGGTAAAAATGGCACTTCTTGCACCTGAAAAGGTACACTCGACAGAAATGAAAAGAGGCATTTGTGAGAATGGAAATGGGGAATCTGTTGGGAGAAGGGCAACTATCAGATTTTGATAGGGGCATTTATCAGATGTTAAAAGAGGCATTTTGAAAAGGGGGAGGGGCTGATATAAAAAGTAAAAAGGGGCACTAATCCAAAGGGAATATGGTACTTATTAGAAAGGAAAAGGGGCACATGTCAAAATAAAAGGGGCTCTTATAAGAGGTGGAAAGTGGCATTTAAGAGCAAGTGAAGGGGGTTCTTATTAAGAGGGGAAAAATACATTTATTAAAAGGGAAAAAGGGCACGAGTCAAAGTAGAAAAGGGCAACCATATCAGAGATAAAAAGGGGAATTTCTCGCACCTGAAAAGGCGTACTCACCAGAGATGAAAAGGACAGTTATTAGAAAAGAAAAGGAGCACTTGTCCTATGTAAAAGAGGCTTTTTGTGGGTACCTGAAAAAGAGGGTGGCACAGTGTCCCCCCCCCCCCCCCCCCACCGGGAGTGCTGCCTCTGGCATACAAGGCAAAAATGAGAGAAATAACCCGGAAAATCAGGAAATTTCAACATTTGGAAATCACTGGTATTGAATTAGAAACAAACCATGCTTGAATTTTATTGGGGGGGGGGGGGGGGGGTCAACTGCCCCCCAAACTCCCCTTCAGTACGTCAGTGAAACAACATCATCATCATCACTTTCAACATCACTACTTTTACTACCTGGAGTATATATATCTTCAAAACTATTCTGTTTTAGTTGTCTTTCTATTTATCTCTCTGTCTATCTCTTTCTATCTTTTTTTCTTCTCTCCCATTAATCTTTGGGAACCATTGTCTCCAACTCTACAGAAGAAAAAAAAACAACAACAATCTAAAGATAAGTATACAGCACACGTATATTACAATATAATCATTTATTCAATTGAGATGAAAGATCAATATGTATATTATGAAAACGTTACAAAATGAACAAATACAATTGTAAACATACGTTTTTATACAGACCAGTAATACAAAAGATTATACATTGCACTTTTTATTATTGTGATGTTCATGATTATCACTTTACAACAGAAGATTATACCTTTAGTTATTACACATATAATACCTATTCATTTCAGGATCATTCAAGTATATTCCTAATATAGGAAAAACTTTTGAGTAATATCAATATCTTATACAAGAAATATGCAGACACATTACAATGAGGTACTTGATAATACTTCATGGTATAATTAGGTCTTATTTACCCAGAGTAGCCTCATCAATTAATACTGCTCTTTCTGTAGGCCCTGTAATTACAGTGACTCCCAGCATTGCCAGGTACCCTTGTGATACACCTGGGGGTGTTTCACAAAGATCATAAGTTGAACTTATCTCTAGGTTGGATTTATAAATTATGGAAAGCCGTTAGCACCTTTGAAAATATTTTGTACAAGTTATTTCAAAAGGCATAAAATGTTGATTCAAATCATTCATATTTTCAATTATCATGTGAGATTTCATGTTCTTGATGTGAAATTTATGAAAAGTCTAAAATACTTGAATATTTGCTTTTGAATATATTTTATTTTAAGGCTACAAATGGCTCTCCATAATTTTTAAGTCCAACTTAGAGTTAAGTTCGACTTAGAGTCTTTGTGAAACACCCCCTGGATCTAGAGGGAACAATTAGGGATAAAACACCCTGGTCCATCCTGTAAACCAACATCAAGGATTCAACCCAGAATAATATGAGAATCAATAATAACAATAATAATAATAATATTCTGCTTTTATATAGCGCTTTATACATAATGTCTCTAAGCGCTTTCCAGATATATCATTACCCTGGTCATTGTATTCAAGCTTGCCCACACACAATGTATGCACATTCTCCACTCCCTGGGGAGCATTCCAGCCAGGCGTCACTTTACAGACACTCACAATGCTGAGCCTTCCATCACCGATATACCACAATGCTCCTACAATGCAATGTTGGTAGAAGTGGAAGGGGTAAATGAGTAGACTCCCTTAATTTCCCTTCATCTTTAAATCGTATAAATATTAACTTTTTAAGAGAAGCCCTTTAAAAAAAAAACCCATCTATACAGTAGATGTCAATAAATGTTTTCTTTCAGTTCATTCACAGCATTTGTATGACACCATCATTTCATTTCTGTTAAAACATTGTATTATATGTGAGCTACTCCAATGAAGCAAGAATTTTCAAAACTGCTGAATCAATAAATATCTTTGGTCCTCCACAACTCAAAGATCAAGCACCATTTTTTTTTCAATCAGTAGAAATTAGTAATAAATAATTACATTCTTTTATAAAGTCTAGTTGACAAATATTTTCATCTATATCCGTAATGGGAAGTGTACCACTTTAAAGAGCTTCATAAAAATAAATTACAAAAATAGTTTTCATACCCCTTAACAGCATCTGTGAACATGGCTTATTCATGAATTGCCTTTGAAATTCATTACCAAATGATGGAATGAATCATATAGTGTATGCTGACAGCAAGATTGGCTTTAACTCTATGTTAAAGTATAATAGTAAAGGCCCTAACAGAATTCTCGCCATCGCCAATACCCCCCAAATACAGGGACGTGCGGCTCTTGGATGTAATTTTGAGCCACTTCCGGTACTTGCATACGTCAGGTGTACGGTGCATGCGGCACGCGCAAGGATTATGATGCATGCACAATATACATATCCGAAAGCCAATTCGAGATTTCTCTCTTGTCGGCTGCTACTGAAACGAGTCCATGATTGTTTGAGAAGAAATACTTAGGGAATCCCACTGCATGTCCATCAATTTGTAATTGTTCTTTGTCAAAATGCTGCGAACCGAGTCGCGATCGTGCAGTGATTTCAAACTTGTCTTGCCTTTGGAGCAACCTTCTCCAGGTAGCGCGCGCTGTATGGGGCTTGTCGGGAAGTTTACCCAATTCCAGGCGCGGATCCAGGATTTTCCAATAGGGGGGGCCGGAAATTTGAAAATTGCGCAGACCGTTTTTTCAAGGTCATATTAGAAGCACCATACCGGTACAATTTTTGACATTTTCATCGGGCGGGGGGGGGGGGGGGGGCTATAGCCTCTTGCCCGCAGAAGCTTTGACATTTCATTAAATTATTAGAGAAAGAAGACTATTCATTGTACTGTTCTCGACTCTTAATCCTCGTCTAAATTCAGTTTTCCCCCTCCCGCGCGAAGCGCGGAAGCTTTGACGTTTCATTAAACTATTAGAGAAAGAAGACGATTCGTTGTACCATTCTCGACTCGTATTCCATGTCTGAATTCAGTTTCCTCCCGCCCGGGCGAAGCGCGGAAGCTTTGCCCTTTCATTAATTATTAGAGAAAGAAGACGATTTGTTGTACCATTCTCGACTCGTATTCCTTGTCTGAATTCAGTTTTCCCCCTCCCGCGCAAAGCGCGGAAGCTTTGACCTTTTATAGTTCAATGAAATTATTAGAGAAAGAAGATTATTCGTTGTTCCATTCCCGACTCTTAATCTTTGTCTGAATTCAGTTCCCCCCCTCCTGCGCTTTGCGCGGAAGCTTAACGTTTCATTAAATTATTAGAGAAAGAAGATGATTCGTTCTATCGTCATCGACTCTTTTATCCTTGTCTGAATTTAGTTTCCCCCCTCCCGCGCGAAGCGCGGAAGCTTTGACGTTTCATTAAACTATTAGAGAAAGAAGACGATTCGTTGTACCATTCTCGACTCTTAATCCTTGTCTGAATTGAGTTTCCTCCCGCCCGGGCGAAGCGCGGAAGCTTTGCCCTTTCATTAAGTATTAGAGAAAGAAGACGATTTGTTGTACCATTCTCGACTCTTAATCCTCGTCTAAATACAGTTTTCCCCCTCCCGCGCAAAGCGCGGAAGCTTTGACGTTTCATTAAACTATTAGAGAAAGAAGACGATTCGTTTTACCATTCTTGTCTCTTAATCCTTGTTTGAATTCAGTTTCCCCCCTCCCGAGCGATGCGCGGAAGCTTTGACATTTCATTAAATTATTAGAGAAAGAAGACGATTTGTTGTACCGTTCTCGACTTGTCAGAATTTTCAAAAATGTTTCTTTGTCTGCTCCTTTTTCGTCCTATGTCCTCTTACTGCCCCTACCACCCCCGGTTACGCGCCTGCTTTAAAGGGAAAATGAAACAATCATGATTGTGATAGCACACAATAGTAGAAATGTAAGGGAAAAAAGATCTTTTACACCAACCATGGATAAATCACGGCTGGGAGCGTCATAGTTTTGTGTTATCGGGCGAGGGCCGGGGCGTAGCGACCAAGCGAGATTTTGCAATGTTGAATGCTGAAATTATGCATTCTAGAAAATCCCAAAGCCCAATATGTACGTTCTTTCCGCTATATTTCTTTCTAGCTATATTTCTAAATTTCCTGGAGGACGTGTCCCCCTATCGGGCCCAGGATTGCTGCCCCTGTCCATGATTACTACCAACATGAGTTCAAATACAAGCACAAGCGAGTTGGTATGAGCTGAATCCAAAATAATGTAGGGCAAAATAAGAGTTGTGAAGCGGTCCTACCGTTAATTTAAAATTTGACTGTTGAGTTTATAACTTCTATTTAAAAGACATCCAAAATATTGTGCCCTTTTCAAATTTCTCACAAAAGAGGGAATGACCACAGGGGCTGTTCTTAACGTTTAACTTTGAATCCGCGGCTCGAGATTTTATGCGGCCGGCCCGGCCCCCCTCTATTCAATAACGTTTGCCAAGCCTTCTGGAATGACCCCAAATCTCCCGATTACAGTTTCCCCCATTCGTCGTTACTGTCACTTAGCGCCATTTCATTGTCTTTCCCCCTTTCTCACGGACTTTTCTTTTCCCCATCCCCCCCCCCACCCACTCGGTGTTATCTAGGGTACGCACATGTATATGTATGTTCCCTCTCTTTGAAAGCACCCCTCTATCTCCGGTGTGTAAAGTCAGTACGGGCCGGATTTTTGTGTATCACGGGCCGGACTTTGTTGCGTGAAAAGTAACTCTTTATCAGAAATTTTGGGAACATAAATTCGGTCCATCCTCCGACCCCGGAGTGAGAGGGAGGGGGGGGGGGGGGGGGGGGGGGGCTTTCTTCTTTATCTTTTCTCTTCTCTTTTTTTTCTTCTCTTCCTGTTTCCTTTCTCTTCTCCTTTCTTTTCTCTTCTCCTTTTTTTCTTCTCCTCTTCTCCTTTCCTTTTTTTTTCTTCTTTTCTTCCTCTTTTTTTTCCTTCCTTTTTTTGCGCCGCCAATAGGGGGGGCCGCGGCCGTTTCGGCCCCCCCCTGGATCCGCCACTGCAATTCACATCTCTCATTCAGGGATATTTCTGAAGATTTTTTCATTCATTTTTGTGCGACCAGCACACAGCAGATTCACGGTATCGCACTATATTCCAACTGTCAATGATGTTTGTAAAAAATAGACTATTGACTGGTAGGCGGGTATGAGGGCACTTTTCAAAAGACTATTGACTGGTAAGCGGGCATGGCTCAAATCATGACAAATTTCGACCAATCAGATGGCTGGATTTCTTAAGTGAGGTATATAATACTATATAGACAGCTAGCACAGTGACTATTGACTGCTGGCTGCAACGCTGCTCCGCGTTATTGAGACTGGACGGCACAGTATAGCTGCACAAAAGTGCATTTGAAATGGAGGCATGAAACTAACATCCGGGCATTTGGGGGTATTGGCAATAGCTAAAACTAAATTTAGCATATTCTCTATGAACATCCCCCTTTTCAACACAGAAATAATTTATATCACTACAAACATCATCAACACCATTAATTATATATCTCAATTGAGTGTAATCACTACAATAAAATAAACTTCATTTAAAATTACTGATCTCTGCTATCATAGTCATAATCAATATCAATGTAATTAACCAACTAATTGTAGTAATTTAAGCAATTATAAAGCATTGAATGTCTATAAATAGGCCCAAACCATTCACACCATTACAATTTGATTCCCATTACCATCACCATCCTCGTTATCACACCACCACCATCATCATCATGACAGTTATCATAATCATCATTCACATCATCAACATTATGTTTCTAGTATCATTGTTGTTACATCCATGTATGGTTATGCCCTTTCATTATTGCAAATGGCAGTCAATTTACAAATACAAATTCCCACACTGTCATCTATACTTATTGTTAAAATTGGTCATAAATTTAAGATAGAAAAGTGATTTTTTTTAAATATAATAAGTTTGACTGTATATGAGTTAGCCATTACAAGAACATTCTTCCACAGAAAAATTTGTAAGAAAAATAAATAGTGAGAAGGCAGACTGGTCTTGTATTCATGTCTCTTTAGTGGTGTAGTATAAAATAGACAATCATGACCAGGTTGCCTTTAAGCAGAGGTGGCCTTTAAATTAAACCTCTCGGGACATATATTTCATATTTTTTTTGGTTTTGCTGAGTATCTTTTGATCAAGAGCACTAAAAACATACCGGTACTAAATGGATGAAAAGAAAGGGCACAAAGTTCTGTGCATATTGAGTTAGTTTTTATTGCATGGAAAAATTGTGTTTGACGCAATGAATTTATAAAGGAAAACAAGCTTCAAGATCCTTAAATTAGCAAGACACTGAGAGATTCAAAATCATTGTTTTTCAATAAAATTTGTTTCAATATTCCAACCAAACTTCTACCCATGGAAATTGTTTTCAGAGACATTGCATTTTAATAGACTAATGTTGAATTCAAAGAAAAATATCATTTTTGCCAATTTGAAGAACATTTTGTGATCAATTTAGCTCTAAAAACAATGTCCTGAACAGCTAGGGCCGGACCAGACTGTATGCATCATGTGACAGACATGTGACTAAGTATACCTTCCATCTGCCTTGGTACCCAAGTACCCCAACCAGGTCTGAAACTTGGTCTCCAACAAGTCAAAATGATCAAAGATGTTCCCGCTGACGGTTGAGTTCTCAATGCTGGGACTAAGATAGGAGTCGGCCTGGACTAGCTTGATCCTCTTATTCTGGTCCAGGGCTTGCTCTAGACTCACACGCTGGATTGTAAGATAGGCCTGGGGCTGGTTGGTAGGACTGGCAGAGGACCCAAGGTATGTCGGCATTGTGTTGAAAGCAACAATGAGTTCCAGGGAATCATCATCGTCAAAATCACCTATAATACCTGTAGAATGAAAGTATAAATGATAACATTGTTACAAGGTCCAATGTGGATGGAGAACTGCTCTACTCCATAGATATGAACTTAAAGGGGAAATTTTGAAATGGCCGGATAGCGATTCTTGAAATTTTGATGCCCCTGAGGATGTTAGCCCCTAAAACACTTTTGAGAAAAATTTAATATAAAGATTTACCGGTGCTCCCGGTAAATGTTGATAAATTTCAAATAGCTTATACAGCCATCCAAAGGTAGCTGCGACCATGAAAATTTCAGAATATGCAGTTTTGATATAAAATTTCCAAACAGGAATAGCAAATCGGTCGATTTAAGTCAAGAAACATTGTTTTAAAGCTAAATTAGTATCTTGACCTTGAGGGGGAGCTATACAAGATAAAGACTTTTTTCAGGACTCCTCAATTCTCTCTCTCTCTCACATGGTGCACCTGCAAGCCTACTGTATAAAGATTTTATTATTTACAATTTCATCATTTTAGACTCGATTTCAACCAAGACAACAATCACTGAATATTGTAGGATCGCATATGCTTCCAATATGTTCATTTGAACCAAATTTATGACCCCATACCAAAACTTTGTATTACCTTTAACCAAGTATACAGACTATACCCTCTCATTGGCTTTTACAGATGATACAGATTTGTACAGATGATACAGAGATGTCCTTTGGCTAGACAGCTAAACCTTAATTTGCCAGTCTGTACCCATGTAAAGAAATAAGTGATACCAAATAGGAAAAATACTTTTGGATGTTTCAGCATCTCGTCATGGCAGTACCACTTAAAGACCGTCACCACTACTGGGCGAGAAGGGATTAGACCACACAGCGAGCCAGCGAGGTCACTGTAACAGGTGCCTATCTCATTAACTCAGCTCTCATTTAACATAAGAAAAAGAGGATCATGGGGGACCATCAGACCATCAGGGGAAGTTTTCCATATAGAGGGAGCTAGTAGCTACAAGTAGGACAGTGTGCCTTTAAGATGGGGATATCATCTGGTAAGGGGGCTTCATGAATCCAATTGTTGCAATACTACATGGACCCGAATACCGTGATATTGCGGTACTACTCAGCTAGTACTCTCCTTGACCAAGACTTGAGTTAACAATACAATATATACAGTTCTGTGTTTCTATAAATGAATCAATACCCATAGAGTGGTGAAGTGTGACATTATCAAAAATCTATATTTGGAATTTCTCTTTTTTGTTTTCATTTTCCGAAAAAGCATTAAAAATAATGTCCTTTTGTCGAAAACCAATTGAATATGTTAAGTATTGGCTGAGATATGACCATCTGAATAAATAGATTTCCTATAGGAACTCAGTGTTATATTGCTCTGGTTCATAACATTAACATATTCAATTGGTTTTCGACATCCAGACATTATTTCTTGATGCTTTTTTGGAAAATGAAGACAAAATTGTGAAATTCTAAAAATAGATTTTTATGATGTCACAGCTTCGGTACTCTATAGACCGGCAAACAAAATACATTAAACGAAAGCAGCATGACCGCACTTCTACTTTGAGATGGTAATGAACTTGAAAATCAACGAAACATGTACAGTCAAACCTGTCTACAGCGACCGCCCAAGGGAAACACAAAAAGCGGTCTTTGTAGACAGATTCCTTTAGTACATGTTTCAATGAGAAACCATTTTCAAGGGAAACAAAAAATGTGGTCTTTGTAGACAGGTGGTCACTAAAGCAGGTTTGACTGTAATTGCAAAAGTGTCTTACCGGTGCTTTCGAGGATCGGTTCCATCATCATACAGTCTTCAGAGCTTGATCTCCTCAATCTTTGAGGTGAGGATGTCGATGATGACGAGGACGATGAAGATGCATTTAATGGAATAGAGCTGGAGGTCGGATCACCTAGCAATGGTGTAACGTCTACCACCATGGTACTCGAAGCCTCAGGAACAGGCGCAGATGTCATGTGACTAGAAGCTCCAATGCTGATTGGTTGACTCGTGGTGATGTCACTGGAGGGCTGACTGCTCGATGTAGCTGTTCAAATGGAATGGAGATACATCAACAAAATATCATACATACAACAAAATCAGGTAAAATCTTGGTAAAAAATAACCAGTAATACCCTGATAATAGCGTTATAAAATCTTACAGTTATAGATACCTTATCTTTTTAAAATAGTATGGAGAATATCAGTTAATCAGTTGCTTGTTTAATTCCAAAAGCCTGATGATACCTCAAGTACCGGGGTAAAGATTTTTTTTGAAGCAGTTGAATATAAAAATTCAGATAATTAATTTTTGTTTACAATTACCTTTTTTCCCGGAATAAAGCTATTTATATAAACTAAACAGTGCATGAAGAAATACCAGAATTATGACTTACTGCGTATGGGTTTGTATGGTCTTATTGAGAGGAGACTGGGTGGATCCATGGCCATATCTCTGTCCATCATCACAAGGTTGAGAGTAGGGTATTTAGAGATGAGATCTGAGCACCCGTCTATGTTACTCTGTAGTAGTGGAAAGCACAACACATATTTAGCAAAATACAGTCAAATACTGTCTACAAAGGCCACACAAGATGAACAGAAAATGTGCCCACTGTAGACAGGTGGCCACTAAGACATGTTTGACTGTAACTGACTTAAAAGCACATACAGCAGATAATAAAGGTATGTCTGGACTGAAGTACAACAACCTGTTCTATTATGGAATAATAATAATAATAGTCACATTTGATTAGTGCTTATAATGCAATACTACGTTTCTAGGCGCTTTACATTGCATTTATCATTACCTCGGTCATTGCATTCAATTGCCTATCCGCACATGAAATTGCACATGCTTTGCTCCTTGGGGAGTATTCCGGCCAGGCGCCATTTTGCAAGTGCATGTACATGTATGTCAATCCAACCACTTAAACGTTTGCATCCTACCGGGTTCTTATTTAACACATAGATGGAGAATGGAAAAAGTAGATTAATGTCTTGCCAATGGACATTAGTGCTGTGGTGGGACTTGAACTGAGTGAGAACCATGTGATCCACAGTCCAGTCACATATCCACTAGACTATCACACCTCTATAGTGTATGTGGGTTTTTTCAAACTCCATAGCATTAGTCTCGTTTTTGGTTTACCAACACAATCTAATAATAATCGATACAAAAGGAGCAAATTAACATGGTATATAAAATATAGAAAAGTGAATGTTGATTGTTCAAGATGCTTGTGTTTTTGTTGCACAATGTATCATTATTTTATTCACTTATTAAACAATTTCTTCCTCTTTTTCACTGGGAACATTACGAAAATTCCTCGCTAGAGAAATTCCGACTTTAGTGTCCCTAACTCGGAAATTGTCTCATAGAGTTTGAAAACGAGCCCGGAGAAGGACCTCCCGATCTTATCACTTTCCTAATCCATTGCCAACGACGCGCTGATAAGACCCGTCAACAGAGTCTGGCTGGAGAGAAAATGTGAAGAAAAAAATCCCAAAGTTACACAAATCTGTGTTTTTTTCTCCCGAAATTTGTTCTTAGGGATTCATTTACCCAAAAAAACTTCAAAGCACAAAAATCGGGCAAGTAATACCGGAGATATGATATTGTTACTCACGAACAAATTTCAGGTTTGACTCACTTCAGGAAACTTTTCCCCCTTCTTCTCGCGGAGAGAGCTGTCAATCACGTTTCGACCGGCTGTTTAGCAGCTGTATCGGATTAAGCCCTCTTAGTATGACTGACCAGCTTGTATGACTGCGCATATCAGTGCACATGTCCTTTTGATTCATGTTTTATTTTGAATTTGATTTTATTACCAGAAATTTGAAAATGAACTGCTCCCTCAAATGCAATTTTGAACGGGGAAAAATGAACCAGCAAAAGCGGAGATAAATATGAGATCGTGCGCTCTGCCGACGCTGCTCAGCCTACGCTTGAGCGGAGATTGTCGCATAGACATACGGGTCTTTTCCGAGTTTCGTCCAATTTTCTAGCGAGGCACTACGTGTACGTTCTTCCCTCGCTGTAGCACGTACGGTCTCGTTAGAAAACTGTATGCGTAAGTGCACTGCGTGCGCCGGCATCAGAATCAAACTCGGAGAAGGTTGTGTGACAATTTCTGAGCTGCGTGTCTGGGTCTGAGCGATGTGTATGTTATTGTTGTTGAATGAGAGTAGTCTATAGTTACTAGACCTTCGCTGTGTTCTCCTCATTGCTTTTGTTTTAATAAACCGACCCGGCTAAGCAGTATTCTCTCTGTCTTAAATTCATTATGTTATGTTATGTTTCTACCTTTTATCACCTTCTCTTATGTTATTGTTTGTTTTTATTATTCCGTAATTTCCTCTTCCTATCTTTCCTTACGCTATCCTTATTGTTTCTTTCTTCTACCACCTTCTTTTTCTGTCTTTTCTTATGTTAATCTTTGTTTTTTCCATCTTTCATCCTTTGTTCTATCTTTCCATTATGTATTCTTAATCTTTTTGTCTTAATTACTTAATGTTATTCTTTGTTCTATCATCTCTTATGCTATTGTTTGTTGTTATCATTCTATTATTTCCTCTTCCTCTCTTTCCTTACGCTATCCTGTGTTTCTTCCTTCTATCACCTTCTCTTATGTTATACTTTGTCTTTATCATTTTCTCTTTTACTTTTTCTGTCTTTCCTTAAGTAATTATTAATTGTTTCTTCCTTCAATCACCTTCTCTTATGTTATTTTTTGGTCCGAAGCGCGGAAGCTTTGAAGTTTCATTACATTATTTATAGTGGAAGAAAACGAATCGTCGTACCGTTTCGACTCTTAATCCTTGTCTTAAATAAGACCCCCCCCCCCCCATCCCGCGCTTTTTATACGTTTCATTAAATTATTAGACAAATAGAAGGCGATTCGTTGTACCGTTCTCGACTCTAAATCTTTGTCTTAAATATTACCCCCCCCCCTCCCGCCCTTTGCGCGGAAGCTTCAACGCTTCATGTTCGTCGTACCGTTCTCGACTCTAAATCCTTGTCTTAAATAAGACCCCCCCCCCCTCCCGCGCTTTTAACGTTTCATTTTGAGAAAGAAGACGATTCTTTGTACCGTTCTCGACTCTACCAGGGCCCAGCGCAAAAACTTTGACGTTTTATCAATAATTGAGAAAGACGATTCGTTGTACTGTTCTCGAATCGTAATTCTTGTCTGAATTTCGCCCCCCCCCCCCTCCCCAGGGGCGAATCCTGCCGGCGGCAGGGGGGGGGGGGGCCAAATCTTGATAATTTTTTTTTTTTTTTTTTGGGGGGGGGGGGGGGTCCATTTTTTGAGGGAAATTTGTTGCGCCGACTAAGCCGGCCGGTGAATCAGCGGGGGGGGGGGGGGGGGGGGGGGGGCAGAATCTTAACAAAATTCTTTTTTTTATATATATTTTTCGGGGGGGGGGGCGCTTTTTTCTTTTGTTTAAAAAAAGGTAACATTTACGTTACTATCCTATTTTTTTTAAAACCGTTTTGGGGGGCTAGGGGGTGGCCGGGTCGGTAAAATCGGCCCGTGGATCCGCGCCTGCCCTCTCCCCCCCCCCCACTCACGCGCAAAGCGCTGAAGCTTTGACGTTTCATTAAATTATTAGAGAAAGAAGACGATTCGTTGCACCGTTTTAGAATCTTAATTCTTGTCTGAATTCAGCACTCCCCCCTCCACTCACGCGCAAAGCGCGAAAGCTTTGAAGTTTCATTAAATCATTAGACAAAGAAGACGATTCGTTGTACCGTTCCCGACTCTAAATCCTTGTCTTAAATACCCCCCCCCCCCCTCCTACCCGCGCTTTTAACGCTTCATTTAATTATTTGAGAAAGAAGACGATTCGTTGCAGCGTTTTAGAATCTTAATTCTTGTCTGAATTCAGCCCTCCCCCCTCCACTCACGCGCAAAGCGCGAAAGCTTTGAAGTTTCATTAAATCATTAGACAAAGAAGATGATTCGTTGTACCGTTCCCGACTCTAAATCCTTGTCTTAAATACCCCCCCCCCCTTCCTGCCCGCGCTTTTAACGCTTCATTTAATTATTCAAGAAAGAAGACGATTCGTTGCACCGTTTTAGAATCTTAATTCTTGTCTGAATCCAGCCCTCCCCCCTCCACTCACGCGCAAAGCGCGAAAGCTTTGAAGTTTCATTAAATCATTAGACAAAGAAGACCGTTGTACCGTTCTCGACTATAAATCCTTGTCTTGAATAAGATTCCCCCCCCCCTCCCGCGATTTTAACGCTTCTATTAATTATTTGAGAAAGAAAACGATTCGTTGTGCCGTCCTCGACTCTCAATTCTTGTCTTAATTACACCCCTCCCACTCTCGCACAAAGCGTGGAAATTGATTTGTTTTCGCTTTTCTCTATTTATAATTCTCAAGCGCTGATGATATTGGCATTCATTTTCTTCATTCATTTTCTTTACTTTCCGTTGGCTTACTTTTTGTAATAAAGCCGGTAACAGCGATATTTTAATTGTTTTCGCTTCGCTCTCTCCCGCGATCCGTCTCTCTTGATATTGCTCAAGCGCTTAATTGTTATATTGACATTCATTTTCTTCATTCATTTCTTTCTTTTCGTTGCTTACTTTTTGTCATGATAGACGGTAGTAACATCAGCCAAATTGAATTGTTTTCGCTTCTCTCGATCTCTTGCAATCTGTCTCTCTTCATAATTCTCAAGCGATGGTGATATAGGAATTCATTTTTTCGCTTCATTTCTTTTTTTCCGTCATTGTGGCTTACTTTTTGTCATAATAGACGGTAACATCAGGGAAATTAAATTGTTTTCGCTTCTCTTGATCTCCAGCGATCTGTCTCTCTTTATGATTCTCAAGCGCTGGTGATATTGATTTTTTTTTCTTTCATTCATTTCTTTCTTTCGGCTTACTTATTTCATAAAAGATGGTAACATCAGCTATTGAATTTTTTCGCTTCTCTCGATCTCCCGCGATCTGTCTCTCTTTAAAAAATGTCAAGCGCTGATGATATTGGCATTCATTTTCTTCATTCATTTTCTTTACTTTCCGTTGGCTGACTTTTTGTAATAAAGCCGGTAACATCAGCGATATTTTAATTGTTTTCGCTTCGCTCTCTCCCGCGATCCGTGTCTCTTTATATTGCTCAAGCGCTTAATTATATTGACATTCATTTTCTTCATTCACTTCTTTCTTTCCGTTGCTTACTTTTTGTCATGATAGACGGAAGTTACATCAGCCAAATTGAATTGTTTTCGCTTCTCTCGATCTCCTGCAATCTGTCTCTCTTCATAATTCTCAAGCGATGGTGATATTGGAATTCATTTTCTTCATTCATTTCTTTCTTTCCGGTGGCAAACCTTTTGTCATGAAGCCGTTTACATCAGCGACATTGAATTGTTTTCGCTTCTCTCTTTCCCGCGATCTGTCTCTCTTTATATTTTCCAAGTGCTTATTATTGTGATATTGGCATTCATTTTCTTCTTCCATTTCTTTCTTTCTGTTGGCTTACTATTTGTCATATAAAATCCGGTAACATTAGCTTAATTGAATTGTTTTCGCTTCTCGATCTCCTGAGACATGTCTCTCTTTATATTTCACAAGCGCTGGTGTTGTAGGCGTTCATTTCCTTCATTCATTTTTTTTTTCTGTTGGCATAATTTGTGTAATGAAAGCCGGTAACAGCGATATTGAAATGTTTTTGCTTCTATCTCTCCTGCAATCTGTCTCAAGCGCCGGTGATATTGACGTTTATTTCCTTCATTCATTTCTTTCTTTCGGAATGCAACGTCTCGTAAATATGCTAATAACACTTATTGTTCGACTTGAGTTCCAAAGTTGCCAGTTGCTGGTACCACATCTAATTAACTTTTCGCAGGTCCATGCTGAAACCAATAATTATTGTCTGAATTCTAGACTAACCCAACTCTCCAAATGTATGCAAGCTCTGTTGATGCAGGGATTAAGTCCTTAATAGCCTTGTATTGACAGAGGGATAAGTTCACCAGCAGATAAGGAAGGGTCTTGTTTACTTAATGATAATGACTATATCAAAGCCCAAACTAAAGTCTATGAGACAATTCACTGAATTTTCTCTAACGGAGAGTTTTCGTCATGAAGATGCTCTTGAAAAGTGTGTATACAACTTTCCCCTTCCACATCAAGGAGAGAAATGGGGACCTAGTAGGATGACATATTGCCATGTGCCCTTACAGTGACCATATGGTTGGAATACTCCCCAGGGAGTGGAGATGGTGTGCATTATGCATGAACGGATCCGATGACCGGGGTAATAATATCTGTAAAGCCCTTAGAGACGGTATTTCCTATCAAGCGCTATATAAATCCAGATTAATATTATTATATAGACCAGGGACGCTTCTTAAAATAGTAACTGCAGTCACACTTGAACAAGTACAGAAAATTGGAAGATGTTTGGTTGGTAGGTGAGATAAGTGTCATCTTGCTTCACCCTCTTGCTTCATTGCAACCAAATGTGAATGCAGCCATTTTTTTTCCACACCAAGAAATGCATCTCTGTGAACATCCTGTTTGTTAAAGTTAAAATTAAAATTTCATCAAATTCCATTTCCCCAAGAAAATATTGCACTACCATTGTGCCCTTGATACATCACTGGACATACGATTTCAAAAGGCATGACAGAGTTAACAAGTCGATCTATTAAGACTTTTAAAAACAATAACTTTCTTGTTATCAGATTTTCCTCAATCTTTTACAGATCTCTTTCGCTCGTTTTTTTTTCTTTCTTTCAATAAAAATAACTAATTTATAAGGTGGACTTCATCTGCAAACAAAACAAACGAGCGAATTACATGACAGACGAGATACCTGTGTAGTTGTTCCCACTTCCTTTATGGGGCGATGTTCTATCCAAAATGCGAACGCATCTTTCTCCCCCCGAGCTCTTAGACTAAGAGGTGATGGTCTAGAGTCTGTAGGCTGGTTCTCAAAGCTGGATTCTGTCAACGTGTGCCACAGTTCTCCTCCAGTCACTCCATCCAGTATGACAATCTACAATATACATTCAATAAAGATCAGGAGGGTGTTTCACAAAGACTAAGATCGACTTTAAGTTGGACTTAACTATGGCAGGCCATTCATGCCACTGGTTGCTCTCACCATTATGATATTTAGATAATAATTTTTCCTTCAATAATGCATTATCAAAAAATGTAAATTCTGTATATTTGTGACCATGATTTGTACGTCCCTTGAGAGACCAATGCCAGTAAATGGTGAGACCAAACAGTGGCATGAACAGCCTGCCATAGTTAAGTCCAACTTAAAGTTGATCTAAGTGTTTGTAGAACACTCCCCTGATAAACTAAGCCTGTCATATATTTGAAAAATATTTAATGGGTGGAGAGGGGGAGTATTGAAAGTCTAATATCGTAAAGACACAAAGTGGAGTGGATAGAGAAGTGAAATGAGACTAGGGAGTGTCGAGTCCAAAACAAATTAAGTTCTCCCCTCCTTCCCAGCCCCCAACTCCCCCCCCCCCCCCCGAAACAAAGAAAATATGTCAGATTGCAGATTACATCTGAATATGATTATTTCTCATCTTTTCTAATTTGGGGAGAGAGAGATAGAGAGATATAGGGAGAAAAAGAGAGAGAGAGATAGAAAGAGAAAGAGAGAGAGGGAGAGAGAGGGATAAAAGAAGAGTTAATGAGAGAGTGAGAGATTTAAAGCAAGAGAACATTGATGCGCCTTAGATATGAGCACTATCATACAAGAAGCCATCCTCATTATCATATCATCATTTCTTATCACCTCAGAAGAAACATAAGGTCGAGATTGCCAAATAGCTCGCTATTTCTAATTTGGGAATAAAGCCTGAAGTTACAAATCGCGACTTCATCAGCTCGGGACTCGACCTCAAGATCTTTTGCTGGGCGTTCGCGCAAAGTGCGAGTCTCCGGGCTGGTGAAAACGCACCGGACAAACAGCAGGATATTTTGCAAACTAGTCCAAGATATCTTGGGATGATTACCTCGACCACCTATCCCGCTAATTGCAACTGCGGGCTGAAGAAAACGCAAATTAGCTGGATAATTTGCGATTGGGGTAGTTAAAATAGCGGGTTATTTGGCAATCTCGAGCTGATGAGGACAGGCCTATAAAGACAGGCCTATAAAGACAGGCCTATAAAGACACGCCTATAAAGACACGCCTATAAAGACACTGACCTTGTTTGCATGGCTAGTATTGGATGCTGATTGATGGGGACCCAGCTGTATCATCAGGTCCGGTATCTCATCGTCGTTGAAGCGTCCAGGTGCCGACACACTGGAACATCATTACAACATACATGTTAAAGGTACTATGTCCCATTTGCAGGCCAAAAAAATGAAAAAGTTAAATTTCAACTGCATTTGAAAGATAATACTTATTTAGAACTTCCCTAAAAAAGGTGGGGCTTGAAAATGTCTTCAAGTGGGAAAATAATGACTATTAGTTGTCAAATCGACTTTAGGGCTATAGAGCCCAAAAGTAATAGTCTTGATTTTCAGACAATTGTACCGAATGGTCATACGTTTTATGCTGCGTAAAGATTCAATCAGTTTAATCTTGGCCATCACAAGAAGTGGGTTATTGATGTAGACAAATGCTCATGTACCCTTTACAGCTCATTTTATGTATGTTATTACCAAAGAAGAAAAAAAGCCAGTCAGTCACTCAATAGTGTCTGACAGTAAAGTCTAGCAAGTAAAGGGGTTTCCTTGCATAATTTGAATATGAGGACACTGCTAACGTTTAAATTTCACAGATAGGACATACATGACATATTCGTAATTCCTGCAAAGTTCTACAGAATTTGAGGTTGGCTGCAAAAGGGACATAGTACCTTTAAGGAAAAAGAGGAGTTGTGATTTCAAATGAAAACAATTTGACCTTATCACTTCTAAGTCTGAGTATATCAACTCTAAATTATGATCTAGTCATGTATACATGTATGTACGACTACATATTCTTGTTCAATGCTGGAACGACTTACCTCAAACAATACTATACGTTTGTGACTGCTAGACCACAAAAATATAATTTTATCGTGTGAATGACATTTTTTGTGACCTTTTTCAAAAAGTGCTCAAAAAGCAGACATTTAAATCATATTTAGTAGCCTTTTCCCCTGGATATTCATCTTAAGAGTTAAGGTTGGACAACCAGTCAATCGCGTGCAGCACAACGGGTCCCAAGTCATTCATGTACTTTCATGTTGTGTATTCGTGTAAAAAAATGCATGTGTCTAGGTGAGAAAGATGCAATAGATAATAAATGAATCACAAACAGTATTTCAGATACTGTAAACGCTGTTATTTTCGCGCTGAGCAACCCCAAAACATATTTGCTGGTTCTTAAATTCGCGTTGCACCAAATTCTGCCCGTTCAGAACATGCATAAGAAGTCATGTTTATATTTTTGCAGGTTCTAAAATTTGCAGACACCGACTTTAGCGCGAAATCCGAGAAAATTAATATACCACAAATATTTCTGCGTTTACAGTAAAACAAGTCACAATGAGCGAATATAAGATTTAAGCTCATGAATTAGTAATAAATGTTTTTAAATTACTCTACACACCTGTATGGTCTGTACTCAGAGTCGACATCAAGCTGTATACTCCACAGAGGCTTGAAGCTAGATCCATTGATTGCAGTGACTAAGGCATCATGGGATACGATGATGAGGTCATTGACCCCATCCATCGTCATGTCGACTACGATTGCGGGGAGGATGAAACCATCTCCGGTTCCTCTGTTATAAAATAACAAAGATAGTGATGATGACAATGATGGAGGAATAAAATACTAAACTGATAGCAACGATATCATTCTTATTATCATTATTATTACTAATATTATTATTATTATCATAATTATCATTATTAGTAGTAGTAGTAGTAGTATTATCATTATTATTATTATCATTATCATCATCAACATCATTATTATCATTACTATTATTATTATCATTATTATTATCATCATTGTCATCATCATCATTATTGTTACTATCATAATCATTATCGTCATTGTAATTATCATTACTATTATTATTATCATTATTATTATTATTATCATTGTCATCATCATCATTATTGTTACTATCATCATTATTGTTATCATAATCATTATCATCATTGTAATCACCATCACCACCATCATCATCACCATCATCACCATCACCATCACCACCATCACCACCACCAACACCATCACCATCACCACCATCATCATCACCATCACCACCATCACCATCACCACCATCACCACAACCACCACCATCACCATCACCATCACCACCATCACCATCACCACCATTACCATCACCACCATTACCATCACCATCACCATCACCATCACCATCACCACCTTCACCATCACCATCACCATCACCATCACCATCACCATCATCATCATCATCACCATCATTCTATTGCAGGTACTATCCACCTGTAGTTTACAGATCTAATACAAGAACAGCCCAGTTCCTATATACAACAGATTTACACTTTTTAACACTCCCTAAACAATTGCTTCTAAACTATCTAAAGGTTACAACAACAACAAAATTAATTTCCTGAGGTGATTTGTTGTAGAATGTTCAAAATCACTTGACCCTAAAACAATGGTAATTTCAATGATTTCCTGTGTTTCAGATGGAATTGATCACTATTAACTGGTGATTGACTTAAACAGACAAACTCATTTTTTTTTTTGTTTTTTGTTAGCCCTCCTACATTTTAGACAGATATGTTAATATTGACTTTGTATTGAATTTGAATTTCAATAGTATCTGTTTGAAAAACCTAGCAAAACCAACAAACAGAGGAGACTGTTTACACTTTACACTGAACCAGCCTGAGATAAGATAAAATACCTGAAGATAAGATAAAATACATGACTAAGCATTTTCAATTTTTATTGTTGTTTGCGTTAAGTTGTAATTAGTTGTAATTAAGTTGTAATTAGCATACTACATGTACATGTAATAGTAGCGGTAGAAGCAGTAGTAATAGTACAGTCAAACCTGATTTAGCAACCACCTGTATAGAAAGACTACCTGTCTGTAAAGACCACATTTTTTATTTCCCTTGAATAGGGTTTCTCGTTGAAACTTGTATTAAAGGAACCTACTGTATACATAGAGATCAACCGCTTTTTAAGACACTTTTCATGTTTCTCCTGAGTGGTCTTTAAATACAGGTTTCTCTGTAGTAGTATAATACTTCAGATTGCTTAGTTACTAGCAAGCATACTGTATGTTGCTTAACAAGTAATACTGTGCATCTCCCCTTCATTTAATAGCACTCTAGTTTAAAGTTTTCATGCTATATAATTTCATTTTGGTTTTTTCTTTATATTTACCTCCTTAACTACCGCAACTTTACCTATGTACAGTTGTATTTCTTTGATTTTTTAATCTCATTTTGTATCATGTATCTTGTTATATTTGGTTACTGTTATCATTGTTTATCGGGGATGCAGCCCTGTACAGGTTTTTCAAACTTTTTCCTGCATCCCCAGACATCTTTGTTTGTTACTGAATGTCTGAATAAATACAATACAAGTTGATTCAACACAACTAGAGAGAACTGTCTAAGATACCAAACTTACCTAGGGCTAGAGATAAGATTTTGAAAATTTTGGTTGGCGAATGGCTGCTAGAAAGTGCCTAATCTAGAGTCTTCTACATGTATATAAATAATTCTGTTCTGTAAATAATTTCATGAGTAGAGAACAAAGTTTCCCTTATATTTAGTCTCACTGATGGTCTGAAATATCAACCTTGCCTTCAGGAAGGTCAATACCATTTCCTACACCTGATGAACACTCAATAGGCCTGCCCTCATCAGCTCGAGATTGCCAAATAGCCCGCTATTTCTGATTTGGAAAATAATCCTGAAATTACTAATCGTGTCTTCATCAGCTCAAGACTCGACCTCAAAACTTGAAACTCAAGCTCTAGAAATAAGCTCGAAATATTTTGCTCAGCGTTCGCGTGCAGTGCGAGTCTTTAAGCTGGTGAAGACGCACCCGACAAATAGCAGGATATTTTGCAAATTAGCCAAAGATATCTTTGGACGATTATCTCAACCAAATATCCCGCTTATTGCAACTTCGGGCTGATGAAGACGCAAATTAACTGGATAATTTGCAATCGGGATAGTTCAAGTAGCAGGATATTTGGCAATCTCAAGCTGATGAAGACAGGCCCAATGATTATAGATATATATTTTACAGGTAACCATGTCCTTTGTTTTCCTAATTCTCCCTTTATCTCCATGCACAACAACTTCTTATCTTTTACTCAAGGCCTGCAATTAGTGCTTTATGTAGCAGACTTTGGACTATGTAGCGCTTTAATCAGTATGAATCTAGTTTAATGTCACAATTCTTTCTAATCTTTCATTCAGCACCTGCAATTAGGGCATAAATGTGGCAGACTTTGAACTATGTGGATTTGTTTATTGGCAGAAAGCTATTTCAGTGTCACTTCATGTCCTCTTTTAAATCAGCACATACTGTATATCACTACCGGTATTCAAATACATCGGTTATATAGTTCGGTGTAAAAATGTCAGAGGTAAAAAAAATAACCTGATATTTTTACCTCTGGCTTTTTTACCTCTAGCATTTTCACCTTGGACATTTTTACTTCTGACATTTTTACTTTTGAAAATTTTACATCTGACAATTTTATGTCTGATATTTTTACCTCTTACATTTCTTCCTCTTACATTTCTACCTCTGGCATTTTGTTTTAACTTTGACATTTTTACTTCTGACAATTAACCTCTGAAAAAAAATTAGCTCTGGCATTTTTACCTCTGACAATCTTACACTGTTTATTTATAGAGCAGGCAAATTTGATATACATGAGGTACTTTGTGCATCCTTTGCATGTATGTGTTATACATTCAAGATCAGTTGTTTAAAACAGGCATTACATAATTACAACTGGCAACACAGTAACTGTATTCACAGTAGTTTGGGTTGTAATTCATAAACATGCATTCAAGCTTCAATGACTGCTTTTACACTTTAAAATTAAATATGAACCCCCTCGTTATCCCGTTCTCAATCAAAGAACTCCTGCTTCCCCTAACCTTCTTCCCATACCTATTCCTTCCTTAAAGATAATGCAAACTTTTGGGACATTTTGAAAATTGGATAGATAGTAATTTTTTAAAATTTTGATATATTTGGATGCCCCTGTGGATGTATTATAAGCACTAGAAAATTTAAGCCCTAAAACACTACTGCTTTCGAAAAAATTGAATAAACAAAATTTACCGGTGCTCCCGGTAAATTTCAAATAGCGCCTAAGCCGATTCCATGGTAGCTGTACCCCAAAAAAATATCAGAATATGCAGTTCTGATATATAATTTCCAAATCGGAATAGCAAATCGGTCGATTGTAGTCAAGAAACATTGTTTTAAAGCTAAAGTAATATCAGTCTTGAGAGGGAGCTATACGACATAAAGAGTCTATTATTTATAATTTCATCACTTTAAACTTGATTTCAACCGCGACAATGATAATTGAATATTGTAAAATCGCATATGCTTCCAATATGTTCATTTGAACCAAATTCATGATCCCATATCAAAACTTTGTATAACCTTTAATCAATTTTTTTTGTTTGGTCTTACCTTACAAGTTCTATGACATGGTCATCTATACTGGACACATCAATCCTGATAGTCTCTTGTTGCTCACCAGAGGGAGTGTGGGTAATGCAGTCACTTCTTGTCACATGACATAGTAGCCTCTCTAGGCTCACCATCCACATAGACCCTGGCACAATAATGACAAATTATTGTTTTTAAAAAACAGAGAAAAATCAGCATAAGGTAGCTTACAAGTGCTTTAAAAGGGATCGGGTATCTCTGCCCCAGATTCTAATCAGAAAGGGCAGACAATGAACTTTCTAGAAATGTGATTTTCTCTTCGAAATTCAGATACCACCCTAAAAATGACCTTTGTTACTCTCTCTTCAAATTGTTTTTAATCACTAATGCGTGAAATATGCATCATATTAGTTGCACCAATTGGAAGAGGAGGATCTAAGCTTAATAAACATATGTCATTTATTAATTATAATTGTGATTAAGTTATGATAAAACATCAATAATTCTTGGTTTCGTTTTTTCTGGGACGCACTGTATAGGGTCTTTGGTCTTGACAGTATAACAAACACCATACGTCCTGAACTCTACTCTTATTTTTCAAACCAATTAAATGTGTACAGAATACAGATTAGGGTCAATGTGAGCACTGGAAAGTCAAAGGTCACATTTACAGCTTGAAACAATGGCCAGCAGAATGCCAATAAAAGAAACTGAAGCAGAATCTGCTACTATTGTTAATATACAAGACTCTATAGACCAAATCAAAGCCTAACAAATGATTCTTGCATACCATGAAAACTACAACAATATATTGTGCCCTACATGTACATGACATTTTGACAATAATACTGTGCAAAAGGAAAACAAATCCTTTAAATCCTGTCTGTACTAGTTTGGCCAGGGGGATTAGATCACCCAGCACCACCCTGACAGGTGGCAATAATATCAACTCAACTCTCAATAAACATTAGAAAAAGAGGATCATGGGGGACCAACGGGCGCTGCTTAGGCATTGTTTTCTTTATAGAGGGAGCAAGTAGCTACAAGTAGTACAGTGGGGCTTTAGGGAGAGAAAAATCATATATTGCACAAGATTAAAGATGTGCAGCTAATTAAAGATCAAAATGCTTATTTTCTATATTCCAAAGACTTCATATTCTGTATAGATAGGACTTGATCCAAGCTTACTTGATTATTGTTCCCCCCCCATATTCAAGGTGTAGTTTTTTAGCGATCACAATCAAAAAGAGAGGTCCAGAAGGAGAAAACACAAAAAGTCCTTGTGTTTATAGTGAAACAATTACAAGCCATTGAACTGCAGTCCTAAAATGGGAAACTAACACCCTTCGAATACTACCAATATACAGTAAAGCCTGTCTATTGTGGCCATACAACGGCAAAAGGTCAAGTGGCCACCGTGTCCAGGTTGCCTTTCTAGTCAGGTTCTACCACACACGTTACTCGCTAGAGGGAGACAATATAGGTCACCACTATAGACAGGTGGCCTTTATAAAGAGGTGGCCTCTAAGGCAGGTGTAACTGCACATTACACCCAAGATTCAATATAGATTACATACCCACTGGAATTAAGCTCTCAAGCTTTTGTGGGTTATCCTGTTCAAGCTGACTTAATTTTGACACATTATTATTGTATATCGTTGTATGTTGGAAGCTTGGCGAATAAAAATCAATCAATCAATCAATCTACCTGGGCTAACAGTTCCTGACGCTGTCCCAGTTCCGAACACAATATAGGGTGTGGCATCTTGATCACCAGAGGCCTGAAAGACGATTGGTGGGCTCACTGAGGCATGTCCGTCGAGCATCTCCAAGAAAGTACCCAATGATTGACCAGTCTTCCCTGATAGCAGCAGAAGCCTTCCAACTTCATCCCCACCCTGCAAAAGGTCATATAATTGTTTGGAGATGATTGAATTTGTTTGAGATACCTATAATATGTGTACCGTATTTGCCGGTATAAAGGCCGCAGTATTTTCGGAAGAGAAAATATCAAAAAGTCTAGGTGCGGCCTTTGCACGACCATTCAGACATACATGTATGGGACTACAATGACTATACAATTGGTAGAGGACATTTCTAGAATAACTCCACACAACTTACCGACAAATTTATGTTGCATTGTTGAAATGAAGACGAAAATAAACTGCATAATTTATTTTTCTAACAAAATCTACCGGTAGATCTAGATCTAAGTTTGTGCTATTGCATCGATAAAAGCAAAAGAAGGGACAGTTACGGAGCTAGCTGCCGCGCAACACAACTGCGCAAGTGCGCATCCAGCCAAAGTCACAATTTCGTATTACACCACACATCGTGGTAGGGGGATATGTAGGATCCAAAATCTGCCTGCGATACAGTACTAGCTTAAAAATCGAGAAGATTTGCTAAATTACAACAACAAAAAATAGGTAAACTTCCTGTAAATTTATAAGAATATTGATGAATTTGTTATCAGTTTGTAGAAAAAATAGTGTTCTACAAGAAAATTATGATTATTTAGTTTGGTTCGTTTACTTATTTCCATTTTTTTTTCCCCTCTACAAAATGTCAAAGTTGGGGTTGCGGCCTACATGTGTATGCGGCGCTGCAGCCTTATCGTCGGCAAATACGGTATTTACATGTGTCACCCTTTATAATCACCCTGTCTGCAGCAAAGCCAAAAAATTATAGTCTTGAGCCATGTGTTTTAACTAAGAACGGATGTATTTTATTGTTTGTTTTTTTAAGAAAAAAAGAGGAAACACATTTACCATTGTCGTGAAGTTTAATTGGATCATATATTTTCTATCCCCAATTTTACTACCGAACAAAGCACCTAAAAGAAAAAATTGACTGTTCAAAGTACACTTAATATGGCAATGGTTTTAACCTTCATGGCACTGAAGACATTTAGGGCCATAATAACAGTTATTTTATCAGTAATGCAGATCATAGTTTATCAAAGTTTTAAACAACAACACCAAAACAGTTGAGTTGGAACATACACTTCTCAGCATACTTGTGCCTCTATAGAACAGAACACATAATCAAGGTCATTTCACATGAATACAAAATATACATGTAAATAATACTTGACAATTGCACGACATACCTGTGTGCCCTCTGATATATTCTCATAATTGACACCATGTGACACTACAAGATCCAATACGCCATCATCGTCTAGATCCTCAGGCAAGGTCTGGGGCTGAGAATAGGTCCATGCTGGTACGGTCACAGAGGGATCAGCTTCCCATAGAATGGCACCTGACCAGTAAGGAAAGAGATCAGGTGACATGACATCATAATAGCAGCATACTGGTACATGACATCATAATAGCAGCATACTGGTACATGACATCATAATAGCAGCATACATGACATCATAATAGCAGCATACTGGTACATGACATCATAATAGCAGCATACTGGTACATGACCTCATAATAGCAGCATACATGACATCATAATAGCAGCTTACATGATTATAGCGGCGAAAACAGAAAAAAAGACTAAATAACATACATGTATTACGTACATGTACCAATTCAGTCGCTAGCAGTATAAGGAAAAACACAACTTATTGTTACGGCTTACAATATGGCTTTAAAAAAGTAGCCTCTTGGTTTTTTGAAAAGTAATAAGCCCCCCCCCCCCCTAAAAAAAAGAGTACTTCCTAGCCTGCCTCCCATGGGAAAGATCGGTTGGATCGGAGTTGGTCTTGAATCGGTTTGAAAGTATGACTAAGATATGACACTACCACTAACACATACAGATAGATGGACATAATCTTGATCCATAGAGCTACAAACCTGTTTTTGTATTGATGGCCATCAGAAGACCATCGTTTCCTGCGGCCAGACAGTCCAACTGACCGTCCTTGTTGACGTCCAGCTGATTGCAGACCAAGCTATTGATGTTTGTGTGATTCATGTCCAGTCTCCATAATACCTCACCTCTCCAGCCACTCATGGCTATCACTCCTCCACCGCAGGATGATGATAAATCTGGTGGAGAAATTAAAGATAAAGTTGTGTTCTGGTAAAAAAAAAGAAAATGAATTCTCACAGAATCAAACAAAACTTACACTGGATGTTCAAGATTATAAATAAATGCCATCTGCCAGACAATTTTGGTAGAATATGTATACTGGCTGAGTAATGAGCAGAGAAAGATTAGGAAATCAAGGTTAGAAGCCCAGTTTGTGTAGTCCCATATACATCTTTCTGTGTACTGTGCTTGTTACTTTACCATGACTGGACCAAATTTATTATGATTTTGATGACTCCAGAACTTGCAGTGCACACCATACTTACATGCTACATGATCAACTCTTTCTGGTCCATTCCACACCTTTTCTTTCACAATGCAATCGCATGACCAGAACTCACCTTTATCTTCAATAATAATAGTAATATGCATTTCTATAGCGCCGTCTATCTAGAAATTCTATTCTGAGGCGCACTAATTATTACCCCAGCTTTAGCCTAGCTGCTACTACAGCGCTCCAGCATTCCAAGGAATTAATTCCTGCCAGGTACCCATATACCTCACCTGGGTCGAGTGTGGCAAATAAAGATTAAGGACATTAGTGCTGTGTCAGGGATCCATTATACCATTGAAAAAGAAAAAAAGGGGCCTCCAATATAGTGCGTATACAAACATAGTGTACCCAACTTTGGTAGCTTTTAACCAAATTTTTAAACCTATGTGACCTTGAAAAAAGGCTTGAATGATATGTCATGGTAAAGGGTAACTTAATTAGGCCATGTAAAATTGATTTCATGTTGATCGTCCCCGCCCGCTTCCTTTTTTCCGCCCGCCTCCTTATATTTGATATTTGATATTTGATATTTTTTTATTTTTTTATTTGACAAGCTTCCAACATACAACAATACAATAATAACAGATCAAAAATAAGTCAGCTTGAACAGGATAACCCACGAAAGCTTGAGAGCTTATTTCCAGTGGGGTCCCTTACAGACATGTATAAAATTAATAAGTTAAAATACTAATATTTACAGACAGATAAGAAAATTAAAAGAATTACTTATTAAAGATAATAATAATAATAACAACATTAAACTGATGATAGAAATGATATTAAGTACAAGAAGAAAAAGAAGAAGGAGAAGAAGAAAAAGAGGAGAAGGAAGAAGAGGAAAATAATGATGAATTTGTAGAATTTCTATAATGTACAAAAACATAAGTATATACAACATGAAAAAGTATGAACCGACAGAAGAATAAAAATTTCAATCATATAACATGTCATTCACTTCTCTTCTCTGACTGTCAAGTATTAGGTATTCCTTTAATTTCCTCTTAAATGATCATAGTTTCCTATTTCTTTTACACCATTGGGAAGGGAATTCCAATGTTTTATGGCATTGTAATAAAACAAATTTCCAATACTATCTACTCTTTCTGGTAAGTTAAAGTTGAATCGTCTATTTCTTGTATTATAATCATGTACGTCAGTAACAGGATCGAAGTTGGATCGAATATAATGATTCGACCTAGCATGATATATTTTATGCACGTGATGCAATACGAATATATTTTCTTTTTATTCAGAAAACAACACAGAATACTTACCATATGCATCTTTTCCACCTTTTCTTCAAATACGCTGTTCAAATATTCTTGTACAAACATACTAAGACTCTAGAAAAAATTGTATTGAAATGTAGAGTGGTTGATACATGTATGCTATATGATCGGCGATATGCTGAAGTGAAGCTGCGCTAAAAAATGATGCGATGATGCATGCGCTGCGCATGCATATATCGCATGTTTATGCTTGAGTCGAGAAGCTAGCTAGAGATGAGTCGATCGAGTTGACTGATCATCGCATCGCAGATACCTCACGATAGCGCGGCCGCGCTCTAGCGCTGGATTTCAGACAGCATGCATGCGCATGCAACGACTTGCATACTACAGCAACGTTGGTTGATGTACATATTCAATTATATACTATTTGTACACGCGGCAGCCATCTTGGGAAAAATATCAAATATCAAATAACATGGTACACCCTCCTCCTCTTTTTCAAAAAATCTGGACGATCAACATGTAATCAATTTTACATGGCCTTATACCCTATCCACATGAACACAGAATGTTAGAATTTGGGCAGGAAAGTTTTGGTGATGCATTGGAGAAGCTTTCAGGTTATTAAAGAAGTACAAGCATACAATTTTAATATTTTAACAGCTAAGCTTATTTTGCAATACTATACACTCACTGAGATTTTCACACAGTTGTGCTTTTACTTCAGGTGGGTCGGTAGATTTCCCAATGGAGAAGCCGAATATGACATCGTCCATGCCATCTCTATTGACATCAAGAAGTCTTACAGGAGATGATGAAACTGGGACAGACCAAGAAAAAAGGAAAGAGGGAACCAATACAATTATAAAGGGTACCGTAGGCATCGTTCAATCAGATGCAGAGGCATGTTTCTATGAATAGCCACAAAGTTAACTGAGATATGACCATCTGAATGAATATATTTCCTATAGGAACTCAGTGTTATATGTAATGGAGGAGCCAGAGGAAATATATTTATTCAGATGGTCGTATCTCAGCCAATACTTAACATATTCAATTGGTTTTCGACATTTGGACATTATTTTTGATGCTCTTTTGGAAAATGAAGAAAAAAATGAGAAATTCTAAAAATAGATTGTTATGACGTCACACTTCACCACTCTATGCACAACATGGTATGCAAATTAGCTAACTACATTACGTTTTATTTTTAGACACATGCACTAAAGACTAAAAAAATAATGCCTGCAAATAGACAGGATTAGAGGCATGCAAATACATTAATATTTTTAGTTTAAAAAACAAAGATGAAAAAAAAAAGAAAAAAAAATTGTTTTAACATAGAATTATATATGAATATCAATTTTAGTATCAAATAAAAATCATTGTATTGTTGTCTGAGTTGAACTTTAGTAGCAGCGATTTGACAGAAACATCTTTGACAGAAATACACATCAAACTTAAAATACAGCCATTTCGTTCTAAATTTTAAAACAAACCTTTCTAATATTAAACAAAATTGAAATATATTTTTCCTTACCTATTCCTTCCATCAGCACGCTCCAATTTTCAGGCTCCATTGGACAAGGCACCAGGAAATAGAGAAGCAGGACGATTGCGATCGACATCATCGCCAGCAGGACGGACAAGACATGATGCACTCCGATGCCCTTATCAACCTCCTCCTCCTCACCCCCTTCCTCGTCATCATCAAAGCCTCGGGTAGACATGGCATCGTAGTTGGAGATGGTGCACATACTTTCCACCCCGCTAAGTGAGATCATCTCAGCCATGTTCATCTCCTCATGGTGTCGGTTCTTGCGTTTTCTGGCCGTGTTCGGAGTCCCCGGTCTACTGCCGGGTATGGAGAGGGCGGTATGGAGATGCTTGTTGTCCAGGACGAATTTCATCTCGATATCGCCATTAGCGGCATCATGGTGTTCCTTGACTTGATTTGATTCCTCAACATGTTCTTTGTCTTTTGGGTCCTTTTCTTGTTTGAGTTCTGATTCAGAATGATCTAATACAATAGTCACATTGTCATTCTTGTCAGGACCCTCCATGTTTGTAACCTCCTTCTTGTCTTTGGTTTCACCCGTGCTCGACTCGATCTCTTCATCTGGTCTGGAGTCCTTGTTTAAATCACCTTCCATGTTTCCTTAAATTAATAAATTCAAAGAAGCCAAAATAGGATGTAAAAACAAAGAGTATTATTAAGAAGAAAGTGCCACTCTTTTCTACCCTGTGCAATGTTGCTTCATTTTGTCAAATGTGCATGAGCATGCACATTGAATGAGTAAGGTTAAGAGTTTAAGACTATAAAGAGTGAGAGTCTACATTTCCTGATGCAGTCTCTACATGATGGGCCGTGGGTGGGGTGGGGGTGGGGTGGGGGGTGGGGGTGGGGTGGGGGTTGGGGTGGTCTTGTTACTTACTCTTACTCTTAAAGATTTCATGAAACATTGCTTTTAAACTACTTCAAATCACTGATTTAGATCTAAATAAACTGTCCAGATACATAACACATAATTAAATTAGTGACACGTCTGGCTAATGGCTATAGACCCTAGATCTATATAGATCTAGATCTAGTCTAGTCTAGATCTAGATTCTATGCAACAATGGAAATTAACAAAAAATAATATTATTAACAATGTCCTCAGATTTTAACACAATAGTCTAAACAAACATAGTCCATAATTACAAGTTAATCTTCAACGTCTCCCCTTATTTGTAAACAAATAAAAAAGGCTGTGACTGAGTGTGAATGTGATGCGATTCAGAATCCATTGAAAACTTACTCCTCCAATTATCTATTATAGTATTAATAACCTCAAAATAATCTAGATCTACAATTGTACAAATACAATGCAATGTGAAAACTCACAAATTTGATCTAGGACTAGGGAAGAATTATCTATTATAGTATTAATAACCTCAAAATAATGTGTGCAAAGAAATATCAAGAAAATAAGTTGGTTATTTCATAATGTAGTTGCCAAAAAGAATTGTCTCCACAAATTCAGCCGAGCTCTCATTCATCAGCCTTCGGTCCGCCACAAGTCGTGGCGGGATGCATTGCACCGTTTGCAGGCGGATCATAATCGCAGGCGCACAGTCTCATGCACAACAGTCAGTCGCATTCAAAAGCACAACACATCAGTTGATTAGAGGTATAAGAAATCATCGAATTTCAAAATACTGTTAATATAGTTAGTACAATTACCTCCTTTTGACTCCATGTTAATAGGCCTAATATCTGCAAGGTGACACTTTCCAACGATCACCTCAAAAGAGTATAAAATCTATGTCTTACAAGTTACAAGTGCAAGCTAGTGGCAGTCAGTTCTCCATGATCGCAGTGTCGATTGTATGCGATGCAATTTGTAATTGCGCAACTTTAGGTTGGCCTCGAATCAGCTGATCGAAGCTGCACAAGACAGTGTACGGTACGTGTCTGTCGGGAGGGCGGGAGCATGGAGTCGGTGATCGGCGAATAAAAGGAGACATATATAAGCCGGGTAGAGGAACGACTGATTTTTTTTATTTTTGGGGGTGTCCATTTGACTCCCCCAATCCATGAAAGAAGGATCAGGCCAAAACAGAAAGAAAGCACTGTAAAAAATCGTAACAATTAGAGGGGGGGGGGGGGGGGGGGGGGGGAGGGTACGTTGCAACGGTGGCACTACATGTACCCCTTCCCGAATCTGGGATAGAAGTATGTATGAGCTCAATCGACTAGTACTCATTGAGCTCATCCATGTGCCCTTTCCCTCGGCCCGGCGGTTATTTTTAGTTTAGACCCTGACTAAGCCCCACCTCCCCTCCAAACAAGCAATAAACATGTAATGACCATTAATTGTCAGAGAATTTACATGTACATTACACATCTCCCTCTTTTTTTCTCCATCTAAGTATATAAATATAAAACTGCTCATCCTTATTGCACAACTGAGCTGTAAAAACCTGAAATGCCTCAAATCTCTCTCTATATCTCTCTTCATCTTTTAAAGTTTCTTCTTCTCTTTTACTTTTTCTTCTTCTCCCTCCTCCTGCTGATCCATATAAGTGGTATACATATTTGTATCTTTAATATTTTGGGAACCAAGAAATCTTATTATTTGGTAATCAGAAAGCATATAAAGAAAAAAACTAAACAAAATCACTCTGGCAATACAAGATAGAATGTGAAAATACTTTTAATAGTTGGTAACTATAAATATTTTTTAATGTAGCTGGCTTCCTCTGCATAATTTCAATTTGTAAAGACATTTTTGGCTTGCACTCGTTATAATAAGGATCGCGTGCTCGATCTTGGACTTGAAAAAAAGTCAGAAAAAAACAACCTAGCTGCCATCTTGCTTGGCAGCGACTCTACCACCAGCTAGGGCCTGTTCCTCAAAACCGTCATAAGTCTAAATTCTTGACTATCCCATTGAAACATGTGTTATAGAATTAACACGCATTTCAATGGGATAGTCAAGAATTTAGACTTACGACGGTTTTGAGGAACGGGCCCCAGGCCATGACTGGTTCATGGCACATTCATGATGAACTGGAAACAAATACGTCAGCTCTCCCAACTCATTCTGACTTATTAATATTCATCAGTCTGTCAATAGGTGAGCAGCTTTAAATGTTAGGCTTCCTGGGAGTAATTGCAATTTGTAAAGACATTTTTGGCCTAATTGCGCCCTATTTCAAGATCGAGCACGTGATCTCTATTTACTGGATGCAAACCCCCAAAAGAAATCTTTACAAAATGACTGTAAATATGTCTATATATCTGGAAATGCCATGAACATGTATATCAAATCAACAGATGTGTGCTTAACTTTAACTCAGAGGACATTATACAATGTTGACAATGGCAATGCACCATCAAGAGAAAGAGAGATAAAGAGATGGAGGGAGAGGGAGTAGAGATACAAGACAGAAGGGAGAGAGAGGGAGAGAGAGAGAGAGAGAGAGAAAGGGATAGGAGGAAAGTGAATATCTTTTCATCTACTTCACGAAGAAGGCATTTTTTTATAAATAAAAGCCATGAGTAAAGAAAAGAAAACAGAAACAAGGAGGTAAGAAAGAGATCGAGAGATTGAAGATATAAATGTAATGCAAGGGTCACTCTGTGGCCTGGACCCACCCTCCTCAGGTCATCACCTTTCTTCACCTGAGCCAATTATTTGTAACCTCAGGGTTTCACCATCACTTCATGTGCTTTACAAAAAACAAAGGCAAAGCATCACTCTTATCAGCAAATGTGTTAGTCCAGGCTTCACCCTTTGAATTATTTGCATAGGTGATGCTTCACTTTTGTCAGTTTTCCATAGGTGAGGCTTCACTTGTGTCAGTTTTCCATAGGTGAGGCTTCACTTTTGTAAGTTTTCGGCCGGTCTGAAGCTTCACCACTGTTTCACCATACTGGCCATTTGCATAGTTCAAGCTTCACCACTGTTTCACCATATTGGCCATTACATATTTCAAGCTTCACGTTTTGAAATCAAGCTCCACCAATGTTTACTTATAATAGTAGACCATGACTGCAATGGTCTATAGTCATGATAGTAATTCCATACTGCTCAATAAGTACCAAGTCAACCAGGTTTCAATTCAAAGATACAGTAACATGTTTATTTTGTCATGCTGGGTACAATACCGACAGCTCGTAGGCTACTAGTCTCGTTTCCAGACTTGAGGCTGGCCTTTCAGGCACGTATACTGCGAATACTCACGCAACTAGTTATGTGTAGGAGACTAGTAGACTACTCGAAAACGATCTCGTGAAATCTCGAAATCAGTTTCGCTGGAGAAAAGTTTGGTGACCTCAGGACGATCACTCTGCGAGTGCATGAGTGACCGGAATAAAAATTAAATAGTTGTTTTGAAACGCACGATTTCGACATGATTTCGACATATTTTCGACGCGACCGGTAGTGGCTTCGATGTCACATCACCTGAACAAACAAGGCGACCGATTGGATTCGATGTCACATCACCAGAAAAAACAAATTACTCGTCAAAGCTTCACACATTTCATCAATTTGTATAGTAAAGCTTCACCCAATGAAGAAAAACGAACGTTAGGACTTCACTACAACAACAAATAGGTCAGGGTCAGGCTTAGGCGTCGAGTCGACGTCGATATTTGGCGACCTCTGAGGAGGGTGGGTCCAGGCCACAGAGTGACCCTTGCATAAGTATGAGAGGATATGGTAACTAATACATTTGGCAGAAGAAGAAGAACAACAACAAAGAATTTTAATAATTATGAGGTTGTAATCATCGAAGAGCAAGACAGTAAAAAAGGAAGATAAAGAAAGATGATGGAGCCAGCGATGTAGGGTGGGAAAAGGAGAGAGTGACAAAAAGAAAAGAAAGAGCAAGTAAGGAATAAATATCAGCACTATTGTTAAATGAACCAATCTTATTGCATATTACTCTGATACCAATAATATAGAACGGGTTCTCCATACACAACATTAGTGTTATGGCAGCAATATAAAAAATCAGTTGGAACTGATTCAACTAAATGCACTAACCAAAATCATTCAAATTCCTAAGGTAATTCAGAAAAATCAACAACTTCAGTACAATCAGTTTATGAACATGTATGGGTGCATTTTTGGATGACTGCACAAATAGCAATAAAGAATACAGATAAAGACAGGTTTCTGTAACATTGAGAAGCCACTCATTTTACTATCCCTGGGATGATAACAAATAATAAACCGTAGAAGTAATTCTTTCACACACATTCACCGACAGTGTACTCTGCACATCCCAAGGAACAAACACAATTATACTTTCTGTCAGTATTGGGAGTGCAAACTCACTATTAATGCCACACAAAATTGTTAAAGTAATTGCAATATGTACTGCAAGGTAAACATCAATCAATATATAACTGTATAAGGTTCAAACAGGTCTAGTTTCAACAAAATAATGTCAAAATTATTCTACCCTGTTATGTAAAGGTGGTAACATTCAATCACTGAATTTTAAGAAAACAGGAAATTTCTTTTACAAATTCATAGCAAGATAGCACTCGCAACAAATCATACTTTTTTATAGATTAATGTAATGTTTGTAAAAATTGCAAATGGGAAAACATTAATGATGTGAAAGTACACAAATTCATAACACATACCAACAAGGAATGATGAAACAAATGCCGAGATCAACTGCTACAATTCAGGAAAACCAACAAAATTATATTCATAGATTCGTAAAAATATCTTTCAATACAAATCATTGTCCCCCTGACAATAGGAGCTGTAAATACATGTAGCTCAACAAATATGCCAATATGGAAGAAAAAAAATACAATGAAAAAAGATAGGATAAATAGCACTTTTCCAAATTGAAATCAAGAGTAAACATAATTCATGACAAATACATACAATGAAAGAAAAGAATGTTCCTGATAAGAAAAGTGAATTACAGCCTTTTAATTCAGTACTTAAAGAGAAGGGCACTTTAAGACCAACATGTATTAGCTAGTACAATTAGAACAAGGGTATAATAGTTAAATATTAAGAAAGTAAAACATATACTCTCTGCCAAAGCCTACATGTTATAGCACCAGAGAGCTGATAACAGGATAAACACTTTGCTATAACAAGATAATTGTTCACAATGAATAGCACCATATTTGTTCATATAGTGTAAAAATAACTTTTGTTTTATGCAATAAATGGACTTGCCTATGGAACTGTAACATCAATGACATGGATTCAGCAAAACAGCCATGTTCTTATGCTTTGAATTTCAGCAAAGCCTTGTTCAGACATGATGTCTTAACCTTTCATTTGTCGCAAGTGCGGATTGGCACAGTTGCATGTTTGCCACGCGTGCCGATTGCACACACAAGAAAAAGGCATCAATTGACTTCAGGTTTGCTTTGTGCGACACAAAAGTATTGCAAAATTACCCATTTCCGGTCTTGATTTACACGACAAACCTTAGAACAACAGGGGGTGTTTCACAAAGATCTAAGTTGGACTTAAAAATTATGGAGAGCCATTTGTAGCCATATAATAAAATATATTCAAAAGCAAAAATTGAAGTATTTTAGACTTTTCATAAATTCCACATCGAGAACATGAAATCTCCCATGTCAATCAAAAATATGAATGATTTGAAATTATATTGAATCAACATTTTATGCCTTTAAAAATAACTTTAACAAAATATTTTCAAAGATGCTAACGGCTTTCCATAATTGTTAAGTCCAACTTAGAGATAAGTTCAACTTAGGATATTTGTGAAACACCCCCCTGTACAGATTATGTTTACACTGGAAACATGAATAATCATGAATCCATTGCTCGAACTATCCTATGCGAAATGCATTGTGGTACAGGGAAATCAAGACCAAAACAAACAAACAAACGAAGACAAACCTGCTGCAGCAAAACAAACAACATATGTAGTGTGCTGTACATTTCTGTTTCTCATAACACGTAGAGATGTAAACAGGTTTAAGGCACGTTCACATGTGATGTGGTAAGCTGCAGTGGCAAAATAAAACTAATTTATGTGTGAATTAATGTCAAGAAGGGATGACAAAAAATGTATCTGCACATCACAAAGGCTTGTAAGCCTGCTCAGTTATCTGTTTGTTACGAGATAGCGAAATGTGAGGTGCCCTATCATGCTTAGGTACCGTATGCTATTCGCTTACGTTACGCCAGTTAAAGGTACAGACCAGTTCTGGTCATGCGATTGCATTGTGAAAAAAACGTTGTGGAATCGATCAGAAAAGGTTGATCATCTAGCATCTAGCATCTGCAAGGTTCTGGAATCATCAAAATGATAAGAAATTTGGCCTAGTCTTGGTAAAGTTACAAGCACTATACACAGAAAGATGTATATGGGACTACGCGATATCTATCCAGTCCGGACAGATATAATAATTTACCAAATATATCAATTAGTAGGCGGTTTTCCGGCAAAATTTATATCATCATGTATTAGTCAAAACATTTTCTTTCAAATGATCGGTAACAAGAGCTTCCATTTCATTTTTTGAGAGGGGGGCGTTTCCAAAACTGGTCTATACCTTTAACTGCTTCATGTCTGAACAGAGCTTCTGGTGTGAACACAGTCTCATTGCAAAATCCATTCAGAGCCAGAAGGGCGTTAACTCTAGGGCGTTAACTCTGTTAAAGATACTATGTCCCTTTTGCAGCCAACATCAAATTCTGTAGAATTTTGCAGGAATTATGAATATGTCATGTATGTCCTATCTGTGAAATTTAAACGTTAGCACTGTCCTAATATTCAAATTATGCAAGGAAACCTGTTTACTTGCTAGACTTCTCTGTCAGACACTATTGAGTGACTGACTGGCTTTTTTTCTTCTTTGGTAATAACATACATAAAATGAGCTGTAACGGGTACATGATTATTTGTCTACATCAATAACCCACTTCTGCTAATGGCCAAAATTAAACTAATTGAATCTTTGCGCAGCATAAAACGTACGACCATTATGAAAATCAGACTATTACTTACTGGCCCTATAGCTCTTAAGTCAATTCGACACCTAATAGTCGTTATTTTCCCACTTAAAGACATTTTCACGCCCCTCTTTTTTTAGGGCAGTTCTAAATTAGTATTATCTTTCAAATGCTGTTGGAATTTAACATTTTCTTTTTTGGCCTGCAAATGGGACATACCGTAAATCTCCGTGTATAAGGCGCACCTGTGTATAAGGCGCACCCCTATTTTGGGGGCAAAAAAAAAAAAAAAAAAAAAAAAAAAAAAAAAAAAAAAAAAAAAATCGTTTTTTGTTGTTTTGTTGTTGTTATTGTTTTGTTGCCGAAAACCCACCAAATAATAGTAACAATGTCGTTGTAGAAGAATGTGTGTAAGATCATTAATGTAAATTAAAAACAGGTCCAGACTCTTAAGGCTTCATGATACCAAGTGTCCCACACCAGCCTCATCACATCAGCTAGCAGAAGCACTGTGTTCTATGCCAAACATCAATAGTCATGCATGATATGAATAGAATCCTCTAAATTTCTGACAATAGAGTACCTAGGATAGAACCTTGTGGTACACCATTTGTTATAGAAAAAAAAATTGAGGAATTATTAAAAACTACATTTTGAGATCTATTAGAAAGATTACTTTCAAACCAAGATGACAGACAAATTTGAGTGTTGTTGTAGTTTCCGAGTGGTGAGTCAACACACTGATTACTGAGCTGGGAGACATTGCCAGGCATAGCGCCATAAATCGAAATCGGGAAGGGAAAAAAAAAAAAAAAAAAAAAAAAAAAAAAAATCTTTTTTTTTCTGTATCTGTGTATAAGACGCACCCCCGATTTTCAATTTTTTTCGGCGCCAAAAAAGTGCGCCTTATACACGGAGATTTACGGTAGTACCTTTAAGGTATATGAGTTAAATTCCTTCCGACTCTAAATAGGCAATATATGAGCAGCTAATGGTTGCGAGATGATTGCTTTCTGTTGAAAAATTAAGTATCCTGCCTGTAGTCAACATGAATGTGACAGGATTCTAATCACAATTATACGCTACATATGAAATGCACATAATGGATTGCATTTACTGTATCCTGTAATCAACATGAATGTGACAGCATTCTAATCACAATTATACGCTACATATTTAATGCACATAATGGATTGCATTTACTGTTTGGTGGTAGAATAATGTAAATCCTGTAGATAGGACCATCTATGAATGTTGACGTCAATCTGCATCTTCAAAGTCAAGTCCGTTTTGAAAACAGGAAGGCAAGATGAACTGAGTTACTGTTTGATAGTTAAACAATTCTTAGCATATGACAAATCCAGTGATTCATGCAAATTTTCACTTAATCATTTACATAATGCACAACATGAATTACGTTCATCTTTGGGCAGTTCAATAAAATATTGTCATCAATCGGCATCTTCAAATTGGCCATCCTCAAAGTGAAAGTCAAGGTCAGGGACTGGAAGGCACGGAGGATGCCCGTCGGAAGGTACATAAGAGAATTTGAGGACATCTGTTCCGATCGGACTTCTCATTGATGTGTTGTGTCGGTATGTGTGTACGTCATCACAGCCTGTAATGAGAGAGATAACTGGTTTGTTTAGGCAATGGCGAAATTGAAAGAGTGTAGTAAAGAGACACCTCTAGGTGAGGGATAGACAGTCAGAGAAGAGAAGAGAAGAGAAGAGAAGAGTGAGCGAGAGAGCTAGAAGAAAGAAAGGGATGAAGGCGAGAGTGGACAAAGAGAGAGAGAGAGAGAGAGAGAGAGAGAGAGAGAGGAAAGGAAAGGGGGAGTTGGAGGGAAAGAAAGATAAATAAGGGAGACAGAGAGATCAGACAGATATAGAGACAGACAGACAGACGTATAGGAACAGACATATAGCACAACAAAGTGAAACTGCATAATTTTTTCTTGTTATTTAACATGAAAGAAACTAAAACTAGAAATTCTATGTTTGAATTCTTCATTTTCGCTCAGATATGCAGAGTTGCTATATGCAATTATATTTTCTAACTTTCATTTTTTATATCCTAAAAATCTAATAATTATCCCTCCTTTCCCCTTCCGTCCTATCCTTCCTTACCCCCCCCCCCCCTCCCCCCACATTAAACTGTACCTTAACAGGAAAGCCATCCAAGCTATGGTTTCATATAAACTTGACTACGCAAACTCACTCCTTTATGGAGTCAATACAGCTCAATTTACAGGCCATCTGAGCAACTGTGACCTGGGATCCGTTTCACAAAGCCTTTTTTCAATGACAAATGACAAAAACCAGTGACAAATCTGCTGATAACCAATCAGAAGCAAGGATTTCAGTAGCTTATACCAAAAACTGTCATTTGTCACTGATGACAAGTTTTGTGAAACACCCCCCAGAACAAATGCCAAGTCATCCCACAAGTAGGCCAGAGACTTACTGAAAGGATTGTTATCTTCCACCTCCATGTCCCAATCTTCGGCTTCTTCGTTGACGATGTCCTCTAGACCGTGGGTCGACTCTCCGTCGGTGGTATGACAAAGGTCAAGGTCACTGCAGCTTTCACTCGTCCCTCGGTCACTCTCTGTGAAAATAATATCAGCAGTGGATTATAGATAGATAGATAGAAACGGTTTATCAAAAAGATCATCGCAGCCAACAGCTGAATTGCGATCGATTTCACAAAGATACAATACAATTGCAATTCAATTATAACACAAAATATGACATAAATAAAAAATTAAACTCATTGATCAAATTCAAATTTTTGTTAAAAAAGAAAGAGAAAGGGAGAGGTGTGGGAAAGGGAGAGTTAGGGTGAAGAGAAATAGAGAGAAAGAAAGAAAGAAAGAAATGTACATGGACGCCGTTGTGTAAAGACGTGTTTTCTGACAGCTCCGGGCTGGTGCCAACTAATTTCACACTTTTCTACATACAACTGATACATAAGCGGGTTAATTACGTCAATCTACATTGTGATCATATACTTGTATGAATTGGACATCATTTCGTGCTCATTTTAATGAGATTTAGCTGTATTTTCGAATGACTTGAATCGACCTACAATTACCACCATGCCGCGTGACACCAGAGCTACTACACAGCAGTATGGATCAGCCCAAACCACCCCCTCCGACCAGCCCACTCTCGGTGAGCTTAAGGAGGACGTTATGAGACTCTCGGACGTACTTTGCAAGAAAATCGACGGTCTTCGTGACGAAACGAACGCCATGCACCGAAAAATTTCGGATATTGAAACATCTCTTCAAGACACAAGTGATCGTGCTCTGAACATTGAAAAAAACGCAATTCCGAAGCTTCGTAATGAGCATAAAGCCGACATAGCAACCTTAGAAAAGAAATTGCTCATGATGGAAATTTACCAGCGGAAGGCAAACCTCCTGTTTTACGGGATAATGCAAAGTAAAGAGGAAAACGTTTATGAAAAACTGAAAAATGTCTTCATTGATTTGGGTACATCAAGGGAAGAGGCTGCAAGGATCATAATTGTCAACGCCCATCGACTCCCACGGAAACCACGAGACACAGACAGAGCAGCGGCAGGCGACCAGGGACCCGACCCCATTATCGCAAAATTCGCCATCATGCGAGACCGCCAGCGCATCCTCGAAGCTTACGACAACCAATCACGCAACAAGAACGCGGCCGCCGATCGCGTGACAAGTCGCGGCGCCACCGCCGGAACCCGCAGCAACATCTCCGTGAGGACCGACCTGCCGCCTACCATGAAATTTCGCCGCGGAAAATTAGCAAACACCGCCTACAATCTTCGCAAAGAAAGAAACCTATCGACGAAGATCTTCGTCAAAGGAACGGATGTCATTCTCCAGTTCAAGGAAAAAAACGCCAAAGATTGGAAAACCTACACCGACTAGCGCATGGACATCGTATATTATGATTGACGAAATATTTCCGGAACTACAGACGATATGCAAGAGAACGGATACAAAAGTAAGAAAAAGACTAGGATTTATTTCTAATATAACACTGTAAATTATCATTTCAGTAATAATGCAGAACCAAGCTGATAACATTGTCATTACCTAATATCAAATTACTGTTTGGATTGACCCAGATATTTTTAGTAATTTGAATCAGTGACTTTCATGCTTTCCAAAAACGGAATATTGAGATGTTATATATTTGAAACTCGATTAAACTCAAAATAAATGACAAAGTTGGAAAAGGGATCAAAATCAAACCTTATTATGTCATCGAAACGTTATTCTTTCATTATTTGAACTGTGGACTAAGGACTAGGAGGAGAAAAGGGGAAGATGGTAAAATTTGAATTGATTTTCTGTGTGTGTGTTTTTTTTTTGTTTTTTTTTTCATTCTCTGTCAAAAGAAAAATGGAAAGAGGAAGCGCTGTTAAGAATGGAAACGTACCATTTAACTTAAATTTTGTTATTTCGATTTTATTATCGTACATTACATCTAGTCGAATATTTAACATTATCTAGTTAATACATACACCAAAATGCTTGAATAAGCATTATGGCGATGTAAATGCCATATTTGGTATGCATTCTTAAATTGTGTTTTAGGCCATTGTTACTTTCGTGCCTCCGACCTAGTGCCCGGTTAAGTTGATTATGTAATGCGGGGAAATTTTTTGGTGTAGCATTGAAAACTTTGCAAATGAGACTGCCCAAAGCAAATCGGTAGTGACTGTTTCATTGTAGTTTAATTATTATACATTACATACACTCGACTTTTTAACATTTTTTGGCCTGCATGGCTGATTTTGTTTTTGCCAATACATACACAAAAATGCTTGAATAAGCATTATGGAGATGTAAATGCCCTTTTTGGTGTGCATTCTTAAATTGTGCTTTTGACCATTGTTACTTTCGTGCCTCAGACCTAGTGCCCGGTTGAGTTGATTACGTAATGTGGGGTATTTTTTGGTGTAGCATTGAAAACAATGCAAATGAGACTGCCCAAAACAAATCGGTAGTGACTGTTTCGTTGTAGTTTAATTATTATACATTACATACACTCGACTTTTTAACATTTTTTGGCCTGCATGGCTGATTTTGTTTTTGCCAATACATACACAAAAATGCTTGAATAAGCATTATGGAGATGTAAATGCCCTTTTTGGTGTGCATTCTTAAATTGTGCTTTTGACCATTGTTACTTTCGTGCCTCCGACCTAGTGCCCGGTTGAGTTGATTACGTAATGTGGGGTATTTTTTGGTGTAGCATTGAAAACAATGCAAATGAGACTGCTCAAAACAAATCGGTAGTGACTGTTTCGTTATAGTTTAATTAATTATTATACATTACATACACTCGACTTTTTAACATTTTCTTGGCCTGCATGGCTGGTTTTGTTTTGTCAATACATATACAAAAATGCTTGAATAAGCATTATGGCGATGTAAATGCCCTATTTGGTATGCATTCTTAAATTGTGTTTTAGGCCATTGTTACTTTCGTGCCTCCGACCTAGTGCCCGGTTAAGTTGATTGTGTAATGCGGGGAAATTTTTTGGTGTAGCATTGAAAACTTTGCAAATGAGACTGCCCAAAGCAAATCGGTAGTGACTGTTTCATTGTAGTTTAATTATTATACATTACATACACTCGACTTTTTAACATTTTTGGCCTGCATGGCTGATTTTGTTTTTGCCAATACATACACAAAAATGCTTGAATAAGCATTATGGGGGATGTAAATGCCCTTTTTGGTGTGCATTCTTAAATTGTGCTTTTGACCAATGTTACTTTCGTGCCTCCGACCTAGTGCCCGGTTGAGTTGATTACGTAATGTGGGGTATTTTTTGGTGTAGCATTGAAAACTATGCAAATGAGACTGCCCAAAACAAATCGGTAGTGACTGTTTCGTTGTAGTGTAATTATTATACATTACATACACTCGACTTTTTAACATTTTCTTGGCCTGCATATTGCTGGTTTTGTTTTGTCAATACATACACAAACATGCTTGAATAAGCATTATGGCGATGTAAGTGCCCTATTTGGTATGCCTTCTTAAATTGTGCATTTGACCATTGTTACTTTCATGCCTCCGACCTTGTGCCCGGTTAAGTTGATTATGTAATGCGGGCTTATTTTTTGGTGTAGCATTGAAAACTATGCAAATGAGACTGCCCAAAACAAATCGGTAGTGACTGTTTCATTGTAGTTTAATTATTATATATTACATACACTCGACTTTTTAACATTTTTTGGCCTGCATGGCTGATTTTGTTTTTGCCAATACATACACAAAAATGCTTGAATAAGCATTATGGAGATGTAAATGCCCTTTTTGGTATGCATTCTTAAATTGTGCTTTTGACCATTGTTACTTTCGTGCCTCCGACCTAGTGCCCGGTTAAGTTGATTATGTAATGCGGGGTATTTTTTTTGGTGTAGCATTGAAAGTTTTGCAAATGAGACTGCCCAAAGCAAATCGGTAGTGACTGTTTTATTGTAGTTTAATTATTATACATTACATACACTCGACTTTTTAACATTTTTTGGCCTGCATGGCTGGTTTTGTTTTGTCAATACATACACAAAAATGCTTGAATAAGCATTATGGCGATGTCAATGTCCCATTTGGTCTGTATTCTTAAAGTGTGTCTTTGGCCATCGCTACCTTCGTGCCTCCGACCTAGTGCCCGGTTGAGTTAATTATGAAATGCGGGATAATTTTTGTAGCATTGAGTAATTTTGCAAATGAGACTGCCCAAAACAAATCGTTAGTGACTGTTTCATTGTAGTTTAATTATTATACATTACATATATCGACTTTTAACTTGAATGCCTGGCCGAGTTTCGACTGATTTTTATTTGTTACTATTGGGCAATTTTGGCCATCAATACCATGCTCGGTGTTCATTATATCATTGTCGATTTCACGAAACTAGTGTACTATCGCTTGTTTTTTGTTGATGGTTTTTCTTGTTTTAAACGTAGTGCGTGGCGACCATGTCTGTGGGCGTGGCCCGCGGTTCACGGTTAGATGATCAGCGACCCTCACCCGCTGGACTGGTTGCCATGCCGGTTGTCAGGGAGGGACCAACGAGTAGCGTTTGCGCTGCTCTGGCGTTTCGTTGCCTGGTCTGGTGGCTGGCGTATCGTTGGTATTTCGCGCTCCATGATGACGTGATTTAATGTTATCATGTGGCGCGGTCTCTCCGCGGTATGCTGGTTCGCCGGTGTCTGGCGATGTTTCGTCGGTGTGGCGTGGATCGGCATGATATATGTTAATTCATTTTATTTCAACTTAACTATTGCTTATTTGTATTACTTATGCTAAAGCCAAGGTATTATCATACCCCCCTGTAAATCCCTTTTCTCATGTCAATCATAATCCAGTCCTTGATGCTGAACGTTGTTTCTTTCTCACCCCCTTAGGTATAGCACATAGGCTTACCCACCTTTCTCTGTAACTTAAAGGTAGTACGTTTCGAAAACAATTCATCACTGTAAATTTAAACGATAACAATACTAAAAAAAAAATAATAATAATAAAACCTTCTTAAATTACAAATTTCTAAGTTTTTTTTTTAATTTTTAATTAATGACCACGTTTGAACGCTGTCACCGGCCCCGAGTCTGTCTGATAGTCACGCACAAGTGAACATCATGTACACCCCCCTGATTTTGTTGGTTTTTGCCGACACCCATTATAAATGCACTTCCACTCTTACACGCACATGCACGCACCAAACACATAGTATTAATTTATACTGGTCGCAATACCACATTTGTAATCTTAATGGCTTTAAATGATATTCTGAATGATCAAGTTTATACACCCCAGAGTAAATATTATACTACTAGTGAATTCAATTCAAATTTTAATTCAACGGGACCCAATAATAACCTTCACTGTTTTAGTTTATTAAACATCAATATTCGAAGCTTACAAAAGAATTTCGATAATTTTGAAGAATTTTTATCTATCCTAAACACATTTTCATTTTCTTTGATAGGACTTACCGAAACCTGGTTACACTCAACTTCTCCTCCAATATTCAACATTGAGAATTATGAATTTATTCATTCAGACCGTAAAAACGGAAAGGGGGGAGGTGTCGCTTTTTATTCTCGTAATGATGTACAATTTAAAATAAGACATGATATTCAACTGGAAGGAATAGAAACATTATTTTTAGAAATTATTGATGATAAACATAAGAATAGAATCGTTGGGGTAATGTACAGACCACCTAACAATGTAGCCGACACATTTTTTGATGAATTAGAATCATGCCTTGAATTTATTTCTAGAGAAAATAAAGATGTATATATTATGGGAGACTTTAATATCGATATATCCTTACCTTTTACCGTTCTTGGCCAACACTTTACTAATTTATTATCTTCATTTTTTTTTAAACCTCTCATTAATAAACCAACTAGGATTACAAACTTAACACATACTATAATTGATAATATTTTCTCAAACGTATTAGATAATAAACAGAATGGAATAATATATTATGATATTTCAGACCATTTACCAATATTTACGATAGGTCCTAATGATAAACACCTACAAATTCCCAATAAAGAACATACAACACGACGTAAAGAAACCAAACGTAATATTGAATCCTTAAAAATAGACTTGAGTCAAGAAGATTGGTATGATATTTATTTTGAAAGAGATGTGAACAGTTCATATGAAAAATTTATAAACAAACTTCTTTGTCATTATAATAAAAATGTGCCCCTCTCAAGAATTAAGTCAAATAAAAAGAAAAATAAACGACCATGGATTACTCAAGGTATACTTAAATCAATATCTACCCGAATTCGTTTATATAAAATCTCACTTCGATCACCTACAAATGAAAATCAAAATAAATATAAAAAGTACCGTAATAAATTGACTTCAATTATTCGTTTATCACGCAAATTATACTATGGTAATAAAATTGAAAATAATAAAGATAATAATCAATCATTATGGCAAACAGTTAATGACATTTTGGGGAAGAAAAAGGATACTCCAAATAATATTGAATTTAATGATAATGGGCATCCCATAGACCAAAATGATGTTGCTGAGGCATTCAATAAATACTTTACTAATATTGGACCGGATTTAGCTTCCAAAATAATTAATGAAAAGAATGATTTTTTGAAATACTTAAATAATAACGTTAATCAATCCTTATTTTTTAATCCAACAAATATTCAAGAGATTTTAGAAATTGTTCGTTCATTAAAAAGCAGTAAATCTAGTGGCTACGATGAGCTAAGTGTATCTTTATTAAAACAAATAATTCACTTCATAGCTTCCCCGTTATCACATATCTTTAATTTATCTCTTTCCCAAGGGATTTTTCCCGACCCACTAAAAGTTGCAAAAATAATTCCGATATATAAAAAGGATGATCACTCTAAAGTTTCAAACTACCGACCAATTTCTTTACTACCAAGCATTTCAAAGATATTAGAGAAAATAGTATATAAACGATTATATTCTTTCTTAGATATCAATAACTTTTTAATTCCTAATCAATATGGATTTAGAAAGAACCACTCTACTGATTATGCTATTCTACAATTATGTGACAAAATAACTGATTCCCTTTCTAAAAAAGAACACACTGTAGGTGTTTTTATGGACTTATCGAAAGCATTCGATACCATGGACCATCGTATATTAATACATAAATTAAAAGCATATGGAGTTAGAGGGATTGTACTTTCTTGGTTTGAAGACTATTTGCGTAATAGACATCAATATGTTATGTTTAAATCTACAACATCTAATATTTCCACCATAGAATGCGGAGTACCACAAGGCTCCATATTAGGTCCCCTACTGTTTTTAGTATATATGAATGATATTGTTAATGCATCACCACTCCTAACATATGTTCTGTTCGCAGACGATACCAACGTATTTTATTCGCATAAAGACTTAAACATTCTCATTACAACCCTCAATTTAGAACTAAATAAATTATCATCTTGGTTCAAATCCAATAAACTCTCTTTAAATATTAATAAGACTAATTGTATTTATTTCAAAAACATACACTCTAAACATGTACTTCATTATGATATTTTTATAGATAACATGCCCATAATTCAAAAAGAAGTTACAAAATTCTTAGGTGTAATGATTGATTCAAACCTAACTTGGAATAGTCATATTAACAACATTTGCATGCTAGTCTCGAGAAGCATAGGCATTTTATATAAATTAAAATATTATCTATCACAAAAGTCACTATTTATGCTTTACAATTCCTTCATTTTGTCATACATATCTTATTGTAACATAGTTTGGGGCAATTGTAGTAAGATGAAAATTATGTTAATATATCGTCTCCAAAAGAAAGCACTTCGTCTTTGTACACATTCACATTATTTAGCCCATACTGATCCAATATTTTGTAAACTAAAAACATTAAAAATCGCTGACATTCACAGTTTTCAAACTGCAATCTTTATGTATAAATGTTGGATAAATACTATACCTTTGGCATTTCGAAATATTTTTGTTTACAATAGTGATATACATTCTTATCCCACACGACACTCATCCGATTTCCACTTAACAAACCCCAAAATTATTATGGCCTATAAATCGATAAGACATCATGGTCCAGACATTTGGAATGCTTTACCTGACAATATTAAACACTCTGCAACTCTTTATTCATTCAAAGCATCGATGAAAAAATATTTAATATCTACATATTCAAAAACATCATAAGGGTCTCAGAGGTTTTGATTGTTTATTTAAATTAATTTTAGATGACCAGTTCATTAACAATACGAATCGAACACTTACTTCACCTGCACACACCCACTTGCACACACTTGCACATTTTTCTTCTTTTTTCTTTTTTCTTAATTTCTTTCCACTTTTTATTCAGATATTTTCTGAACAAAATCTTTATATGGGTCATTCCATCGGGTTGGGTCATAAATTGTGACATGAAGGTTCAAAATTCAGAGTTGGTGAATAATTTGTTTATTGTTATATCCTGTTTCTAACACCAATCCTACAATAGATTCCATTGGAATTGTGTGTATTCCTTTGCACACTTACATTTAAAATGAAAAAACAGACACAACAAAATACCAACGTTACAAGGACATCTTTTTTTACTTGCTCATTTATTTTCTGACCTGAAACTTTGTTACAGTCTGTACTCCACTTTTTTTTGGTGTGGAAAACATTAAGATGATGGGAGCAATAGTTTAGAATACTCAAAACTTGAACACAGCAACATTATATCAACTTATAAACATGAAACAAATGAGGAACTAGCAATTTTCAGATCATGTTTTTCTTCTAAAGGGTTATCTTTTCTCTTGCATAGAAAATCTTGGCTGCATTCTAAGAAATGTGCCAATTAATTGATGCATGAAACATATTAAATGAGATGATGACACAAATGAAAGGAAAGCTGCAAGATTTATGGTCTATATTCACCTCAACACCTCGAAATACCAATGTTACATGGACATCATGTCCGAGTAACATCCGTATGATATTAGAGTTACTGACCTCTTATACTCATTTAAACATGACAGACTATATCAAATGTCATCTGAAATATCTTTCATCCATTGACCAGTAAATAAAAAAACAAAATATTCATACAATAGGTGTATTGGTTGATATTAATGATTAACTTTATACTTCTTCAAAATAGTGATTAGATTGGAAAGATCTTCGTTTCCAGGAATATTTCGATGACTTGTCATTTTGCCTGCTCTCTTGATCGATCTCTCTGCCGGAGCTGAATCCTCAGGCAGCAATCTAATAAATATGCATGAAAAGAAATAAATAAAAACAAATGAGTAAACAATATTAAATGAGATAAAAATAAAACAAAACTGTAAATTGCTTCTGTGACTTTTCATTTCAAAATGTGTGTTCTGGTTGATAATTATGATTACTTGTACATTGTAACATTGTAAGAATTAAGGATGGAACAACTACACAGAGGATTGCAAGATGGATAGGGAGGCATCATCCTCACGTTTGGCTAGTTTTGCATGCCCAAATAGAAGTAGGTATTTGGTTTTCATTTATTATTATTTATTATTCTTTTAAGTTCAATATTTGTGTTAAATTATTAATTTCTTAATTTTTTTTGTTTGTTGTTATTTATCATTATTGTTTTATATCTTATTTTTTGGAGGGGAGGGTAGGTGGTGAAAACCCTTTAACCTTTGTAGGAGGGGGAGTGGGAGCCACATGGCAAACATCAATAATGATTTTATTTAAAAAAAAAAAATATTAAAAAAAAAATATTTAAAAAAAATAAAAAAAAAATAAATCATTAGGGTCTATGTATCCAATTCTAATTGAATCAGGGGAGGGGTCGCATGCCCTCTCCCCTTTAGCTCTCTCCATTTTTCTCTATCTCAACTCCCACCCCCTTTTTTGCCCAAAAGTTGGATATGTCGGGCCTTAGATTGAACTTCCTAACAATTTTAAATAACTTGTGTTTTTCCTTAGGCTTAGCCATCATTTTTCAATGACAATTAATGGCATCATATAATTAATATTAATTAATTTAACAGTTGAGAGAAAAATTCTGAGGTATAGGAACATCAGTTATATCTTTATTTACGGGATTCTTATAACAAAATTCAATTTCTGTCTAAGAAATTAGCTTTTTAAGGGGAAAAGTCCGGCAACGATTTTGCATGTTTCGTTATAACACATATATCAGTATGTGGGACAACAGTAAAATATTCACTCACACGTGATGGTTTTGAAACCGTTTTAAGCTATAAATAACACAATTTAAAACGGAATTACATTTAAACAAAATGGAATTTCATTGTCTATGATAATAATTCGGGCTATAAAAATAACTTAAAATACATATTACGTACCAATTTGGGCGCTGACGGGCGAAAATGGCTGCCCGACGTTATATGGACATTGTCACGTTTGTGGTTGCAGCTCAGGGGTAGGTCGTCGCACACCATCAAAAAACATGTGTGCGCGTTCGTGAATAACTAGCAGGTCATTTTAACACCAAAAACTGAAGCTAGCGGGCTGGTTTGATCTCAAACACCGTAATTTCACACCGACGTTACCAAATTATGAAGGACATCGCGGGGGATTGTTGTGGTAAATTAATTATTTTCTTGTATTTACCGACCGATTTAATCGTCATTCTTTTAACATATGTTCATCAGGGGTTGTACCTTCCTAATAAGATGAAAGTTTCTGAGAAAATATCCTGCTAAATTTGTGTAAAATGTTAGATTACCGCCGTTACGAAAAAAGTGCTTAGGACATTGTTGGTAACGTCGGTATTGTGTTTTTTCAATATGGGATAACTTGCCGATTTTTTGCACATTTCACCTGAGCTTCTCAGACATAGTAGGGGTATTAAAGGTGACATGTTTTAAGTAGGAAACATTGCATTATGATGAATTTTTTTCCAGAAATGAGTTCATGAAAATGACTTGTTTTCATGTCACAACTTTCACCCTTAAAATCGCTGAGACATCGGTAGTTAAACTCTCACCAAAAAAAAAATATGATGAACAAGTTTCTGTTTTCATGTTTATTTATTCTGTCATACATTACTCTTAAATAAAATATACTTTTAATTTTCTAAAAATACATTTAAATTTGAGAAAATAGCTTCTAAACATTCAAACACATGAAAATGCTGAAAAGACCCAACCCGATGGAATGACCCATATGTGACTCTCTATTCCCCTACATTCTCCTAAAAACAGCGCCATGTACCCCCCCCCCCCCCCTTCCCGGCTGCTATCGCCTCAAGCTTCTTAGCTTATGATAGTTGGCCTCTGCATTTATCTTGATTATTTTTTTACTTACCTCCATACTTTCAAGCTTTCAATTATGTATTTTTTTTTAAAATATTTTATTTTGTGTGTATTAAGTTGTCACTCTTGATATAAATCAATTATATTATATACTATTATTGTTATTTGAATGTTTTGTATTTGATTTATCAATAAATGCAGAAACATCTGCTAAAAAAAAGAAAGAGAGAGGGAGAGAGAAGGGGGACAAAAGAGGGAGACAGAGAGAGAGATAAGGGGGGGGGGGGCAAGAGACAGACAAATTGGTCCTTATCATTACAGATGAGGCGAGATGGCAAGAAACATTGAGAAATGCAGAAAATAGAGATAAAAACTATGAAAATTCAAGGTGAAATTCAAAGAAAATCACAAATATGTCAACTAATGTATCACTAGAAACTGGTAAGCTAACAAATGGCCATCTTACAAGTTTTAGGCCAACTACATATCGGGTGACTTATAAAAATAAAAATACAACTACCTCCATAGCAGCTGGGATATACGAGAGATTCGCCGGAAAAATAATTATGTTTTAATGACGTCAATATATGGACCATACTGCCCAAGCAGCAACATCCCATAAAGAATGAACATAATTGCAAAGCTATTATTTGTCAAATTATAATGAGTTTAGTGTATATAAATATAATGGCATGTCAAACCCTTCAAAAGGGGATATGACCCGATTCTGATAACTAATATCTTTTGCTTGTAAATACACAGAATAGGGGTTAATTAACAATCAAAGAAACCAGACTTTTAAATTGAAAAACATGCATGGCATGTCAAACCCTTCAAAAGGGGATATGACCCGATTCTGATAACTAATATCTTTTGCTTGTAAATACACAGAATAGGGGTTAATTAACAATCAAAGAAACCAGACTTTTAAATTGAAAAACTCCCGGAATGATATTAAAGAACGGCATTTGTTCCCTCTTGAAACGCCAAACATACCGCGGAGTGTGCAGCTGAATATACAATGGCGTCTTATTTAGTTTACAAGCGACAGATTCCTCTATTTTTGTATCGCTGCATTTGTCATCAAAATAAAACCATGCGCGGGGTTTAGAGTGAGGTAACAGATTATATATTTAGCCTGACGGTAGTGAAGTAAGAGAAAGAACTCAAGGGAAGATGAAAACACAGGCACTGAAAATGTGTGAGATGTCATGGGACATCGTCTGCTTGTGCAAATCATGTCCATACTGCGATCTCACACATCTCAGCAGCGTTCAGAGAGCTCTTCAGGTGCTATGCTGGGGCTGTATTTAAGCGTTTTGTAATTTATGATAATCTTTACTTCAAATGTTTCCAAGCATTGAATTTTGATAACCTTGTCGAATCAAAGTTTCAACTTTGCAATAATGAAAATAAAGTTAGTTTTTAAAATCAATGAATATCTACTTTAACATAGTGCAATCATGAACTGTGAAATTCTAAAAATACAATTTATATTAGTATACCATTTTATTAAGAAGAAGTCTACATGGAATGACTCAAGGTGGATCAAATCTCAGTAGAGAGTTTACCCATTATAAAACCATTCACTTTGGACTGTAGTAGGAAAAGGTAACCTCAGGACACTGAAAGTGCAGATTTGGGACATTTAACCAATGATATGTTAGGCTTCCTAGGAGTAATTTCAATTTTTGTAAAGACATTTTTTGCTTGCTCCTAGCAAAATTAATAAAGACCGTGTACTCGATCTCATGATTGAAAATCAGAAGAAATCTTTGAACCGGCGGGATTGAAACCTGCCAATGACTGCTCATCGGGTAGGGACTGTACTACCATGGCACAATCACGATGAAGTTGAACTGAATATAAGTACCTTAGCTCTCCTGACTTGTTCCGACTTATTAATATTCATCCGTCTGCCATTAGCACAATAGCTTTGAATGTTCCTGCCATCCAAGAGATTATACTCACCATAAGACTTCCTCTTGATTTTAATTGTAATATTTGTACCTTCATATTGTTTTTCAATTATAATCAACACAGCATGTCACATTCTAAGTGTAAGTAAAGGTTTAACCAGCAAAACTGATGTAAGAAATAATTCTTCTACACTTAGATTAAAATAATATTTTCTTAAATTCACTACTCTCTTTCTTCCTGACAACTTTACACATTCCTTTTATCTTTAAAATCAATTATCAAAACTACTGTCCAATTATTGTCCAATAATTTACCTTCATCTTCCAAGTGAGTGGCAGTAACCATATCTTGATCATTGGAGAGATGTGGCTTCCAAATAGAGTCTCCTTTCTTGACAGCATTGGCCAGGGCACTTGTCTTTAAGAAAATACACAGAAAACTAGTTGGAAAAAGACATTTATTACCCTATATTGCTGCTTATGTGAATAATTTATTAAATCTTTCCTTTTTATCTACTAACCAACCACATTAATGTATCTTACCCAATAATAATGATAACAATAACAGTGATGATGATGATAATAATATTAGTATTCATCAGAACAATAATAAAAATACATATAATAATAATTATCGTTAATAAGATTTATATGGTCTTAAATCCACTTGCAATCAAATGCTAAAATCGAACTTGTGCATTATATGACATCACATAAAACCCAGGTATGAATGTGTTAGCAAAGAAAATAATACTAAGCTGGAAGAATTGTTTAATATACTTTAATTTTTTGCCTTTGTTATGTTTAACTCAATCATTGAGTAATTAATGTAAATATGTATTGACTAATGGAAATAAAAACCTCGCTCGAGGATAAGAGAAAAAAAGACATCACCTAAAACCACACACTTACCATCTTGTCTGACTTGTTTTCTGGATGAGGTTCAGTAGTCTTGACAAACTTGTGGATACCATCTGAGGGATACTTGGCCCTGGTGTCCAGGTTGTTCACTTCAGGGATATCAAGCTCAAAGTCATTCTAGGTCATGGAAAGTGAACAAAAGTAAAAGTAGCTTACCGGTACTTAAAGTCCCACTGCACTACTTATAGCTACTTACTCCCTATATATAGCAAGCAATGCCTAATCGGTGACCATTGGTCCCCCATGATCCCCTTTTTCTTATGTTAATTGAGAGCTTATTTGATGAGATAACCACCTGTCACAGTCAGTGACCATGCAGGGAGGTATAATCCCTCCTGGCCAAACTAGTGGGGTGGGGCTTTAATAATGAGGGCAATACCTAGACAATTAAAAAACATACATTTATTAACTCAGTGATTCTGATTGCACAACCATGCTCTAGTTACAATCCATTGATACTTCTAACACTCATTGAATTCAAATCATAACCAGGATCGAGCACTACAACAAACCCATCTACATTTAATCTTATACCCAACAGAATCTAAGCCGTAATTATCCTCTAATTTGATGAAATCTAGCCCATAGCAAATGTCCCTCGGATAGGACATTAAATGGAGCCCCATGTAGAGGAGAGTCACCACCTTTGCACGTTAAGAACCCACAGCACTATTCTTATAAGATTAGGGGAAACCCTGGTGTAGTGGTCCACCTGCACACTCCAATCTGTTAAATCGGGAGGAGAGACCAGAAGGCCGCAGTGATTCAATTCGCTTTTCGGACACAAGTGACGCCAAATTAATAATAACATCATCAGATCATATCTCAGATCACTATGATTCCTATGATTTCATATTACCCAAATTTGATAATTTGACAATTTTGCTAGTCATCTAATCATACTTGAAATAATGAATGAAGATATGTTTAGAGCATTGGAACCGTACTATCAGAGTGTCATATTAATCAATGATCATCTCGTTCTACACTTGATGCATCCAATTGTCTTCAGGAACGGATTAGAATTTCTTGGAGGTAAAATTCATTCCGTTGGACAATAATTAAAAAAGATGCATTGCATACTCCTACATCTGGGGGGTGTTTCACAAAGATTCTAAGTTGAACCTATCTCTAAGTTGGAGTTAACATTTATGGAAAGCCATTAGCATCTATTTTCATATTTTCTTTTATCAAGGAGATTTCATGTTCTTGATGTGGAATTGATAAAAAGTCTTAAATACTTGAATTTTTGCTTTTTAATACATTTTATTCTAAGGCTACAAATGGCTCTCCATAAGTTTTAAGTCCAACTTAGGATCTTTGTGAAACATCCCAAGGTGTGTTCATTTTTTTAGACTTACATCATCTAGAGCAACCCTGACGAGATTGGTGAGCTGGTTCAGGCATGCTGGGAACTCCCGTAGTCGATTCTCAACCAGATCAAGGGTCTGTAGATTCACCAACTGGTTGAAGGATGCTGGAAGCTCTCTCAACTATCAGAAACAAAAATCATACTTTTTACACCAACATGTACTTGTGTGCATTAAGAGCTGACAACCGTGGCTGCACAGCACTATATTAATTGGACGGTTCCACAATAAAAAACAATTTAAAGGTAACTTTGAGAAAAATGATGGTTTGTAAAGACGCCTTTGGCTGTTTGAAAAGTAGGTGTGGAAACACTCTAGATACACTTGTCCCTTGGTATTTCTCTGTCTATAAAAATTCCAATGTTTTCTTTGAGAAGAAAGTGTGTTTGCGTGTTATGTACTAACAAGGACCCTGTAAACAAACAATTTTGACCTTTCTGTCCCAAAGTTTAATTATTTTCTTTTGACTAGAACAAGACTAATGTATCAGAACTTTAAATCAAAAATTGTTCATCCCGCTCTACCTGGTTTCTGTTGATTCTCAGTCTCTCCAGAGACCTCAGATTCCCAAAGTCCTCCGGCAGACGCTCTATGTTGTTCTTGGACAGAAGAAACGTCTTCAGTGAACCCAGGCGGCTGAAAGATGCGGGGAGCTTCCTGAGGACATTCTGCCCGACATCAAGGTACTCCAAGGAAACCAGATCACCAAAGCTCTCCGGTAGACAGTTCAAGGAATTCTCATCCAGCCTCAAGTGTCTGTGGATCATAAACATGATATTAAATACAATTAGCATATGAATTTATTTTAAAACTATGCTGGATGAATTTGAAAGCAATATGTGGTCAGATAATGCACTGTATAAACTACTGCAAATGAAAGTCATTGTAACGATGTACTCTGTATATTGCACAAGAACAAGCTGGGATTCAGGCCTCCCAAAAAATTGTGAATACAAATTGTACATGTATGGTATCTGTAAAAGAGACACAGCATGGGCTGCTTGAAGATTACACACACAATGTACGGAACAGCCGATTCTGCAAATAAGAGATGATGTAAAAAATATTGAATGTTTTGAATCCCGTCCCAAATACACACCATGTCCTCATTTTTCTTTGCTTGTTACTTTTAAAGCTACCATACATTTTTTCTTTAATATTTGGTAGGTTTCTTTCATTCGTAATTTTAACATTATAAGGCATAATTTTCAATCGATTTGGTGTGAATGTAAATGTATAAAAACTCATTCACCTGAGGTTCAACATTTGTCCAAAAGATTCTGGCAGCTGTGTGATGCGGTTTCCATTCTGGAAAGCCCTCCTCTCGAGTTCCATAATGTGGCTCCCAAAATGCAGTGTCTCAACATTTCTGAGCTGCCCAAAACTTGAGGGAAGGTGATCAAGGAAGTTTGCACCGACATCCATGTGTCTTAAAGTGTTCCCACTTACGGTGCCAAAGTGCTCTGGAAGCTCATGTTCTATGTAATTGTTTCCCAGGTAGACTTCCTGAATGTGGGTGAGTTCTCCAATCCAGGGAGGAAATCTCTTGAGGAGGTTATCAGCAGCAGAAAACTTCACCAGGCACCTGGACGCCGACGCCAGCCTTGGTGTAAGTTCAGGGAGGTAGTTGTTGGATAGGTCTACGTACTGCAAGGAGGGCAAATCTCCAAAGCTGTCGGGTAATTCCAGAAGCTTGTTCCTGCTAACATTCAGCACTGCTAGGTTCCTGAGGTTGCCAAAGTTCTTGGGCAAGGCTTCAAGGTTGTTCTCGCTTGCTTCAAGGGTGTGTAAGCTCTCCAGATCCCCAAACGTGCTAGGGAAGTCACATAGCTGGTTGTCTTCCAAGGTCAGGTTCCGGAGAGTTTTAAGGTAGCAGATATCTGGAGACAACTGTTTTAATCGGTTCCCAAGCAGGTGAAGATCCTCCAACTTGGGAAGGTGAAAGAGTGACGTGGGAAGCACTGAAATCTCATTTTCATTGGCGGACAGACTTCTGAGTTCTTCAAGGCTCCCTATAACAGCAGGCAATTCCTTCAAATCATTTCCACTCAAACACAGAATTTGTATTCTTGGAAGAGCACTGGCAATATCGTTGGGCAGAGTGGACAGGCTGTTGTAGTTCAAATTAAGCTCTGTGATGTTTCTGATGCAAGTTCCAGCGACCCTGAGAGCACCAATGTCAAAATGTGACAATCCCTGAGACTCAAGGTCAACTGCTTCATCCTCACCAATCTCTTCGTTTCCCTTGCTCCTTCCAGTCCTGTACATTGTGCCATTAGCTCCAGGCATGCCTCCAGAATATGAAAGAATATTTCCTGTGTAGAAAAAAAATATTCAAAATAGATTTAAGATTATAGAGGGTGTTGACCAACATAAGGAGGAGAGACGAGGAGAATCAACGCTCGCTACGACCAAGAAATGCACACAACAAATATGAAGCTGCTATTTGCCAGGATTGACAATATACTGAATAGATTTCGATTTAAATTTTCAAAATATTTGTCCAACATCGGTGAGCCTGTGAGGTGAATTAATTGTATTTTAGATCAATTGACACTATAATAAGTGCAGATTTTGAGTAAATTCTGGTGAGTTTTGTACAGTGTTGTTTGAAGATTTTGAAAATCAATAGAGGGTGTAATATTTAAAAAATACACGACGAGTAAGGCTGTGCATAACCGTGTAATGAGGTACTCGAGTACATTCCCAGACTTACAGGCGAATACTTGAATACTCGGACGCCATGTTTTTTTTAAGTACTGATTTTGTTGGGAATCAATAGAGGTCGCCTAAACAGTTTTTAATACACAAAAAGTAAACTAATGCTGCTATGTGTGTGAATGCTAACCAGTACTAGGGGCGGCATGGTCAGTATGGTCAGAGAATGAGGATCGTCTGCATAAACGAGGATATCCTTGTAAATGCAGACAAATTACATCCTAAAAATTAAGGATCGTCTGCATTTCGCGGACGTTTTTTTTTCATCAATGCTCTGCGGGTTTTGGGTTCCCGAACCATCCCCTGGCGATGTGAAAAAAAGGGTTGCGCATAAGAAAACAACCCCAGTTTACCATCTACTTTTATGGGTTGTCCGTCTTCCCGAGGGGTATATAACGTGAAAGTTTCTGTACAAAGTCAATGTAAAATGCATTAAGTAAATCATTGCAACATCCGTTTTTCGCAGCGCCAATGCGCGGATATGGCAATATAGGATCCGAAATATGATTGTGAAACATCTGCGAAAATGAGGACGATCCTTATTTTTGCCTACGTGTCTGGCCGTGTTTATAAGAAGACGATCCTTGCTTATGAGGACGATCCTTATGCTTGGACCAGCGCCCCTACTGCTAACACTTATACTCAGTAACAGTAACAACATAAACATGCAACACAGGTGCCAGCTAGTCAACAACGTAAAAATGAACATGTGGGACTGAAATAGAGTTAATTAGCTCACACTCACAGTCACACAAATCGTCCAAGAGACCGACTCCTTTATTCACTGTGAAGAATTATCATCCAGAGTTGTTCTTACCTCAGCTACAATTGTAGCAGCGCGCTGGTGCAGAATTCACAGACCAAAAGAACGGAGAACCTCATTCGGCAGAAGCTTGACCGTTCAACTTTCGTACGTACACGATAGGGCAAATGGCATGCTGCTGGCAAAAGTGTGGGGCAGCCGGTTTGGAGGGGAGGGGGGGGGGGGGGGGGATCCATCACATTCTGACCCCCAGGACCAGGCCCAACGACCTGCAAATAAATTGGAATATGCCGGACAACAAAATATGGAGAGAACGGTGAAGATCATCTAGATGAAATGATAGATAGATAGAGATAGATTATAAGATAGATAGATATATCGAGTGATATATAGACGGAGATAGATCGATGGATCAGGGGATCAGGGATGGGAAGAGAGATAGAGTAGATAGGTGGATGAATGGATATAGAGTGGATCACGTAATTAAACAGTTCACCTGTGTCCCGACCTGTGCCCTCACCCAATTAAGGCCGACATGACAAGACATTTTTGTTTTCATAGGTTTTTATTCTCTTCTCTCATAAAGAAATTTCACATAATTTATAACACTATATAAAATTACATTTAATCTTTACAAAGGCCTAAATAAATTTGCAAGTGAACTATAACATTTCCATACACGGTTACAAATACATTTTCATATAAAATGTATTTGCAAATGAAGTTAGGCCTACACACGTTTACAGAAGAAAAAATATTCACATAAACACAATTATAGTTTCACATTTTAAACAAATCGCACATAATTTTTTTACACTGTCCTCGTCCAGCTTGCATATAAAGTTCCAATTATTACTTTTCTTTTCCACAATTAATTTCAAAATTTCCTTCAAAGAGAAAAAAGGGTTATGATAAAAAGAGAGAAAAATAAATATAATAAAAGAAGAAAAAGAAGGAGATCACCTACTGCCCCTCGCCTCAAATAAAACTTTAAAAAACACCGTATAACAAGGACCAATACAAACACAGCAAACACAACTACAACCCCCAAAACACCCCCAAAAGACACACACAAAACGAAAAAAGAAAAGTAAAGAAAAACAAAGAAGAAAAGAAAAGCAAGGGTAGAGAAGAGAAAAAGGTCGAAAAGATAGAAGAAGAAGAAGAAAAAAAAACATTTAAAACTTTCCAAGGCTTCCCATTTCGCCAAATGAATTGAAAGGGTATTTTTTTCCACTGAAAGTTTTTCTTCTTCATTCTTAGTTTCCTGTAATCTATCTTCTATTTCTTTTGCTTTTGGAGGAAAAGGGTTTCCTTTTTCTTTACTGTTGAAAACCATATATTTAATACAAATCAAAATATGGTTCAATATGGTACTGTCATCTATTCCTATATCTGAATTTCTTTCCAGGATGATTTATTCAGAATTGGTAAATCAAGTTTATCTGAACATTTACCCATACTTCCTGTTATTGTATTACATTCAAAGAATACATGTTGATAAGTTTCTTCAACATTTTTCAAAATGAGGACAACCCATTTTCATGAAACCTGAATCTATGTAAATGATGACTTGTATATATAAAATGTTATGCAACAGTTTGAATTGAAATTCTCGCAGTTTACATCCGATATGCGTGAGATACCAACATCGATCATGCTATATCGAGGGCCGGGGGAATATTTCTAATGCAAAAGCTTGGAGAAAACAAGATGACCATATACTAGTATAATTCAGAAAGCTTTCCATACCCTAATGAAATTCATCAAAACCAACATTTCTCAATTTAAGAGCCGGGTTCCTTTTATGATTCAAACTCGGTGACGCAAATTAGGCGCAAGTGCATTTTGGCCGAATTACTCTTAAGCATCGCATTTTCATTTTAAATAAAAATCTTTGTCAGAATTTCCCTCAAGACATTATAATATGCCAATGTGTTTTCATTTTCGTCGTCTTATACTTCTTGTTCTTGTTCCTGTGCTTGTTGTTGTTTCTTCTTCTTCTTCTTCTTCTTCTTCTTCTTCTTCTTCTCCTTTTTCTTCTTGTTCATAGAAATAACTAGTCTTTCGTAAACCTATTATTGGGCCCTACCCTACCCCCCGGGAACATTTACCCCCGACCGCTGAAAAAGATCCCCTGTTCATTGTAAAAACTCGGAGGTAGTTCACCCTAATAACGCTTTGGTTTGGTTTAAAAGCAGATTTTTTTTTCAGGGGTGTAAAATTGTCCTGGGGGGGCCGGGGGGGGGGGGGTAATCAAGTTATCCTTGGGGGTAAATATCCCGCTGGTAATTGGCCGGGGGTGGGGGGGGGGGGTTAATTGACCAGGGAAAATTGTCCTAGAACCGGTAAAAATCCTTCCTTCCTGGGAAGGCGATTAGCTTTTTCAACCAAAAAGTAGTTATATATAGGCCTATAAGATATTCTGGGTCGAAACTGCTTCACGTAGAAATCAAACAAATAAAAGAAATAAAGAGAAACACCGAAAGAAAGAAAAGAAGGAAGTTGAAAGCAAGGGCGTATCGGGGGGGGGGGGGGGTCTTATGGGTGTTCAAACAGCCCCCCTTGGAAAACAGGGGTAATTTTAGGTGCTCAAACACACCCCCTCGGCAAAAGGAAGATGTTTTGGAATTTTAAAGACACCCTTTATCTGTGTTATTTATATGCCCCCCCCCTTGCAAAAAAAAAAGTTAAATTTGTTTTGTATTTGTTTGGGGGGGGGGGGTGGATGTTGAGGGACAACAAAAGGAGTGCTCCTTTACCCCCCCCCCCCCCCTCTTATTCACCGGCTGGCTGATTCGCGGCCAAATATTTTCTCACGAATTGGGAAAAAAAAAACACCCCTTAAAAATCCTGGAAACGCCCTTGGTTGCAAGAAATTCTGACAAGTGATAAAGCCCAGCATTTAAAAATATTCGAAGACGAAATCTGCATCGTTATCGCGATTCGTGCGCGGCGCGGCACAGCCTCCGACACCGCGGCCGCTGCGCTGGTGCTGGCGCCGCAGGCGTAGCACGCAATGCAATGAGATGCTGTTCGATTTCGACTATATTATTGATAACCTAGCAACCAACCCGACGCGTACGTTTATCGGCAAATGTTCGAACGAAGTCGACTAAAAATCGCTAAACAAGAAAGTAGTTCGAAATTGGATCCTAAATTAACTTGCAACGTTTTCAGAGTTATATTTGACATTTTCAGGAACTAGAATGATACGTAATTAGGTATGTTCTTGATAATTTTTCACGTTCTGAATTCTGTGGCCTGTATTTAACCGCAATCAATCAGCGATAAATGTACTATGTAGTCCCATGTGCGGTACTTGGTGCATGGTGTGGGTGTTCAATGTGAGGTGTATTGTGGCTGTATTGTGGCGTGTTCACACACATAGCTGCATTACTATCCTGACTGTGTATTAAAAGCTGTACTATTGATTCTCAACATTTCAAACACCACTGTACAAAACTCAACTGATTTCACTAAAAATCGGTACTTTAATGATAATTTATGACACCTCAAATGGCGCTTGTTCAGAAACCTATCCAAAATTTGACCCGTAACTCCGGTGTGGAGATAGACCTCGGCTCTAAGTTAGGTCTAGATCTACTTAGAATCTAGAGTCTACCTAGGTCTACTAAAACATAGATCTAGTCTAGACCAGTACCCAAAATGAAGTAAATATTCATTAAATGTCCAAATAGATCTATAGATCATGAGTCAAAAGTCGTTATGTTTATTACCTGTTTCGTGTCAATTTTCTACTTTATTTTTGGATTATTTTTCGGAAAAAGTTGATAGTCTAGATCTATTAATACTATAATAGAATAGAACTCTACACTTTTTCACAGGTTTCACTGCAAACTGCTGCACAATTCAAGTGTTGGGTTACGGGCGGGTGCGTGCCTGTGTGAAGTTATCTACCGTAATGTCTCAGATCCTCATTACTGTGATCCAACATTCAACTTGGAGCTTGCAGTTGTACTAGAAAATTTAATTTGTTTTGCATTGAACTCTATGCAAATATTTGAGGGCTCTTTTATGATTTTCGGGGGCTCTTTTAGGCATTTCGGGGGCTATTTCGCCCCGAGCCCCCATGTATTTTCCCCCTGTGTTGCTCATTAATTTTTAGAGATCTAGTTTATCTTATCTTTAGATCTAGTCTAGAATTTGCTGTAAATATATCTAACTTAAGTTTTGTAAAATGAGGTAAGTCATGGATGAGATTTCATATTCCTAAAAATATTGAAATATATGAAGTTTTGACACCCCATTTCGACAAATTTAGAGTGCATTCATTGACAAATGACAAATGACAAAATGCCAGCTGTGTGTCTCAAAATGTGTCTAACTTGATGAAAAAAATGTAGAGTACCCGGTATATGAAAAATGTATTATAGCATTTCTTTTCAAATATCCACATCTAGAGGTCTACACCAAAGTAATTTATATTAGGCTGAAATTCCAAACAGAATTCAAGTTGTATGTTATAGTATCAGGATGATGGTGATTTAATATAAAAATAACAATTTTGTATATTTTTCTATTTTATTATCTAGTTTCAACCATGAGTTCAAGAGATTCCCTGAGAAGCAGGGATGGCGGGAGGCCTTTCTCTGCAAACAGAACACAGCTACCCCCAATCCAGACAGACAATAAGCCAAAGTACCCAGAGATAAAGCAGAGAGGGTACTACTCAGATGTCATCAGTGGTGATGGACCCAAGAGAGTTGGGGTAAGAAATATTTATTTTGATATTCCTAATGTATACAATTAAGGTACAATAAAATTTCTAGAGCCAGTAAATTATAGAGGCAGCAGATATCTTGCCCTGTATTAATACTCATTTCAAATGTGCGAATCCCAAGATGTTTGGGAAAGTATTCAACGGATGAAATCGACTGAGGTTATTTTGTGTGAATCAATAAGTTTGTGTGGGCATGGGAGTGGATCATTACATTCTTTAAATATATCAATGTTTGTATGGCTGCCTGTACTTTATCGTTGTCAATAGAGTTTCTCTCAATCCCCTATTTTCAATAAAATAATTTCATACAATGTACCTGTAACATTTCAGAATGTTCTTAGCGGGGCTCCAACACAACAAGATGTCTTGTGGAATGTTGCCAAAGATCAGCACACACCAAAGGTTACACACTTTTCTGGTCCTCAAGCACAAGAAGAGTACTCTAAGGAGATGGAGAAGCAAGTATATGGACCAACAAGTGAAATCCTGGCAAAATCTGTAAGTTTCCTGCCTTTATGATATGTATTTCCTTGCTTGTTAGTACTTTTTCTAGGTGTATCATGTTATTATATAATCTTGTGAAGAGCTATAATGTCTGCAACAGTTTTAGCATCTACATTATGCTCGACATCAGGATGATAATGTGTTGCTTTGTATTATAAGCACAGTTGAGTATTTTCATATAGCAGCTGTGCTATAGTTATAATTTTTATTATTATTAAAAGTAGGATTTGAGAGGCTGACTTGTCTAAACTTGATCATATAGTCTGCTGAGAGCCAGAAGGGTGTAAACCCATAAACTGGAACATATAGTTAGAACCCTTCTGGCGATATCATGATGAGTAACAGGAAGGCAATTCTTTTTCCTTTGAACATTACAGGATTTCCCAGAGGCGTCATTCAAGCCTAAAGTGCAGCTACCATACTTTGTGCCACCAGGCCGCTGCCCCCGCAAGATAGAGATCGAGCGACGGAAGCGGGACTACCAGAGCCAAGACCTGGAACAGCTCCTGGAGCAGGTCGGGGCCGAAACCAGCGAGCTCATGCCCAAGCAGATCCAGGGCAACCTGGCTGTGAAGCTCAACGGGGCTGGGGGCTCCAATCCAGCCCCCTTCCCACCCTTCCTGCCCCTAGATATCTTCACCGATATGGAGTTCGACTGTCGGACCCCAGAGGAGTGGCTACAGCTAGGACAGGAGAACGGCTGCAGGAAACCAATACCAGGGAGAGCCCTCCTTCCTGCCTGGGACTCGCCAGAGGATTGTAAGTCAATCCATTGTTTTTTAATTTAAATTTTTTGTTTTTGTTGTTAGCTGTGTTCTAGATAATAGGGACTTTTAGATTTGCACCACGAGAACGTAGTGTGCCACTTGTGACATGCTTTTAAGGAAATTTGACGTCCTTTTAAGGCACTGGTAGTGCCTGGCAGTGCCTTAAAAGGAGGTCACATTGCCTTAAAAGGATGTCACACATAGCAGTCCACGTACTCGTCGTGCAAATCTAAAAGTCCCTACTATTGCACAAACTTGCCTTAAACTGCTATTGCCTGAAGCAAGATATTCTGTGTTGAAAAACAATGAAATGAAATCAAATGGATACTTGTTATTGCGTTTTTTTGTCAGTGTTCACATGATTCTTTAAAAAAAATGTACTGCATCTCTGTAATCCAAGGAAATTCTGCAAATTAATGTTTTAAGACAGAGGGATCCTCAAATATAAAAATAAGAGAAAGTTCCTGCATGTGGTATGAGTGAGACTCATAACAGTTGTGAAAGATGACTATTACACCTTCTTTCAATTCAGTTCAACTCAATAACATTTTAATAAAGTTATTACTGTACACCAAACAAAAAGTCTTAGTGCTTAATTAAGAAATTTATCAATTTATTACCAAAATGGTTTTGACGCTTCACAAATGTGATGTTATATGAATTAATACTTTCAAATGCTGTCAGGATTTTATATGGAGAGTTATATCAAGGTAGCAGTACTGTAGGAGATATTTAAATTTTAAACAAAATCGTTGCTTTTGTCATTGCAGTGGACCCCAAAGATCCCAGCATTGAGTATGAATGGTTTGATGTGGGTATGCTGACCTTTGACCCTGAGACTGAACATTACCTGGTCCAGAAGACTGATCTCAACGGTCGTATCCTGGATAAAGCCGGCAAAGTGGTTGTTGATGGTGGCAACAATGGCAAAGGTTGGTCAGAAAAAAATGATGTGAAGTCACCATTTGTTAACAAAATGGGCACAAGGTCATTTTATTTTGCTTTTTATGATACTTCAAAACGATGAAACCCAATTTATTGCGAAGAATACATTGAAAAAAAACAATCGGAAGGGTATTTCATGTGAAGTGTTCTTCAAAGCATGTAGAGCATTTGTTCTGTAGTTTGTAACTGCCTTTGGCATTTTCTATGCACCATCAAATCCATAAATGATGTATCAATGTTCCTGTATTCTAGGGCAGTGCTAGGAAGTCACTGTATGCATTCCTCTGTGGGCATTAACTCTATAAGCCTACATATTACATTTTTACGATGTAGAAGATAAGTTCTAAATAACTTAGAAGGAGAAAAGGTACAATTTTATCAATTAATATTTAATTTGTCTTTGCAGGAATGTAACGTCTCTATATATAAAAGAATTAGATATCTTTCAGGGGTATTACCAAGGTGTATAGTTTATAGTGTGAAATGGCCGATTTGTTATGTATACTTTGCAAGCTTGTAATACTTAAATTGAAAACAACATTTTGAAAAAATAATTGAAATTGGCTTCTTTTCTTAATAGTCTATCATTTTTAATTCTTTCTATGATCGGTTCTCTTCCGTTGATGCCAGTCCTATCTCCTGGTCAGTATTGGGTCCCAAGAATCCGTCTGATGTTTGCTGCCGAGGACCCATCAAGCTTTGCCATGGCAGTGGGCAAGGCATTTCATGTCAGACAACATACAGAAGCACTGCTCAGGTAAAGTTCTATCTATCGTATCATCTGTATAGGCCTTGTAGTCAAATCGTTCGAACCTTTGCATGGGGATTAAAAGCTCATGTGCTCAAGCCTTGGCAGAGCACTATTGTCCTTTGTCATAGCATTGATCTGTGCATTCTATTTTTCGGGTTGTCCATCCGTACATCTGTACGTCTCGTTCTCGTGATCGCGTTGTCTCAAGAACCAATTAATGGATTCCTGCCAAACTTAGCTCATATTTGTGTGTTGCAGAGCCAATGAACTGATTAGATTTGGGGGTCACAGGTCACAGGGCTCATTATGTATGCAAAAATAGCTCGTGATCCCATTATCATTAGAACCGATGGACAGATTAACATCAAACTCAGCACATGTATGTACATGTATCTTGCAGAGCCAATGAACTGATTAAATTTTGGGGTCATGAGGTCGAAGATCAAAGGGTCATACATGTATTTGAAGAAAAGCTTATAATCGTGATATTCTGAGAACCTGTATAATGGATGACAATCAAACTTGAATTTTAAAAATTGCTTCTGTTTTGGTTTGTAAAACGGCTCTATGACGGAGGCATCATTTTCAACTACGCGCAGTCAAAGGTCCATCTAGTTTTTATTAAATGTGCCTTAAATGTATAATGCTCTCCTCATCAGCTGACGGTATAAAAACATAAGTAAATAAATAAGCAAAAAAAACAAACTTGTACATTATCAAGGTAAGAAAACACATAATTTCTAATTGGAGTTTTTATGACAGTTAGCCCTCTTTTTTTTCTTTCATGTTCATCACTTCATTTTTGTCCACTTTGCATTTCCCATTTGTCTCAGGCTTTTGCTTTTTGCCAGAAAATAAGAATATCTTGGTACTTTCATTTTTTGAATTGCTAATCTCATGAAATTTCTGTGGAATAACGTATTTTTTAAAGATTTTATAATTATATTAATTTCAAGCTCTTTCAATATGATGATTATTTCAGGTACAACCTCTATGTTGACTGTATGCCAATGGAAGGTGTAGGTGAGCTAGACCCTGAGAGTCTCAAACGTATGGTAGAGTGGGCCACAGGTGCCCCTTCACTTGTAAGGTCAGTATAAGGACCATTAGCTTCAATGAGGATTGACTTTTTGATATGTTTATGTTATTCTTTAATGCTATAGAATTTGTTATTTTTATTTTTATTTTATTTTATTCTGCATTCATGTAAGTTTACATTTTTTCGATAACTATAATATAAGTATTTTTCTGACAATGAATCATAAATTAGCAAATACATATATATATAAACTGTTATTTTCAAAAACTAAATGTCAAATTGTCACAAATAGAGGTGCTTTTTAACATTTATTTATAATGCAAAAAGAAAAGAAATGTGAGTAATGATCAAAAAGGCCATTGTCAATCATTTCTGAGAACTGGGCGCCTAGATTGTTATTTCACTTTGACTCTTTATTGTATTATTATAATGCTTCACACTTTTTTCATCTGTCAAATCAGTCTTGATATATTTCTTCATTTTTCAGTTTTTAAAGTGGTTGTTTTATCTGTGTTTTGAGGTATTTATCAGTTCATGTATTCATAGATTTATTACTTATTTATGTATTTATATATCTGGTTAGTTTGTATGTTGTTCATTTATTGATTTATATCGTTTTACCATTTTGTTGTGTGAACAGCCTTGATGACTACGTGCACACCCTGGAGAAAGAGGTCAACATCGAGTTCTGCAGAACGATGAACAGGATCACCTTCGATAGGATCGTCTCCAAAAGTCCCGACACATATGCTTTCGTCACATTACCAGAACCTGTAACTCCAGAAATTCCGGAGACAGGTAAGAAACTAGATTCTATGACTCCTACTCCAGCCATAATTTCCCAAAGAATTTGAATTTCAAACTTCAATCCTGAACCTAACCCTGGACCTAACTCTTACCCTAACCTACTGCAAATCCCAGTTGCAGTCCTAACCTTAAATGCTATATCTTAGAAATGTGGGGTCACCAGAAAGTCAAATTGCAAAATTTTACCAAATGTGTATTTTTCCTTGAAATATAAAGTAACAATTTCTATGTCCCATTGGCAATTATTTCAGCTGAGAATTAGAAGAGGGAGAATTGGGAGTGAGAAGGGGAAGGATAGATATAAGTACATTTGGATTAAATATTAGTGTATTTTTTACTTTGCATTGTTTACATATGTTCGAGTCCCACCGCCGCACTAATGTCCTTTGGCAAGACATTGATCTACATTTGCCACACTACACCCAGGTGAAGTAAATGGGTACCTGGTAGGAATTTATTCCTTGAAATGCTAGAGCGCCGTATGGCAGCGGTGCTAAAGCCAGGGTAATAATCGGGAGCGCCAGGAGGGTCAAATCTGACTGACATGAGCGCTATACAAGAACCCACTATTATTATTATTATTATTAATCTATGTGCCAGTGCTATTTGATTTGATTCCCATTTACTTTACTCATTTGGATAGAGCTTCAACTTATAGACTTCTTTTTGATTATCCTCCTCTACATGTTGGACTTTGAAGCATCCCAGGGTAAATAAATACCCCAAGAAAATCTATTGGATGAAAGTGGGAATCATTAATTGAGCAATAAAATTAAAAATAGTAAGTGTTCTTTAGCAGTCACTCTCCATAAAAGAGAAGTAAATGGGTAACATCTTTTGGATGGTGACATTAAAGGTCGTTTCCCAGACGTAAATAATCATATTTGATTGATACCTACCTGGCTACCTGGCTGCCACCGTCAGTTTCTGGCGATTGGCGACCACATCTGCACATCTTCTTGTTGTCTTTCTCCATTTGTTTCTATCCTGTGCTAATCTTTTGGCTTCTGAATATGTTGTTGGGCTTAAGCTAGTTTAATACTAATTTTGTGAAGCACCTAGAAACACTACCATTGATTCTTCATAATCATAATTCAGGTATGTGCCCAGATGTCCCGTCCTACCCGTTCGATGAGCAGTACGACAACTTTGCCTTCAATTCTTTGCTCACCCGGGAGGAGGCCATCTTTGCCGTCAACAAGGTGCGAGCAGAATGCAACAAGGTGTCGGCCATGTCTCTCTTTCACGTCCCAATGACCAAGTACATGAGATTGGAGGAGTTTGAGCAGACCCAGAGTCAACAGAGCTCTCAGGTTAGTCGCGCATTCTGTTCTTTGAGTTTGATGTAATTTCAAAGTTTAATCAAAAGTATACAGGTGATGAAGATCTTTTACAGGCTTTAAAGCACCACTGTACTACTTGTAGCTACTTGTTTCCTCTATATAGAAAACAATGTCTAATCGGTGACCTCTGGTCCCCCATGATCCTCTTTTTCTTATGTTAATTGAGAGCTGAGTTGATGAGATAGCCACCTGTCAGTGACCCAGCTGTGTAGTCTAATCCCTCCTGGCCAAACTAGTAGAGACGGCCTTTAAATGGAAATTTATCCAAACGCGTTAGGTGTAAAAAAGATAGTAATGTGTCGGAACAACATTTAGGAAATGAAATCTGACTAATGGGTTTTATCAACTAGAACGCTACAAATCACCTGCGGGACATCAAATGATATTGACTATGGCAGGCCAAAGGTCATTTGTGATTTCATTTGTCCCAAAAACAAGGATTTGGTAATATAATAAATCCTCAAATCTCTCTTTGTATTGATCTTATTTAAAAAAAAAAGAATGCAATTGTTTGATATTTTCTGAACAATACCAAGGCCGTGTTTCGTAAAACTTGTAATCAATAAAAAATGCTGAATTTCTATGACCAATTTGCTCTCAGCCAATCTAGTTCCATGATTTCAGTAGATTATAACAGTTAATTGTAACTTGTTGATGATGACAAGTTTGTGAAACAGGGCCCTGAATTGTAACTATTAATTGACATCATAGAAACACAGGAACACAGTTTTGATAACCACTAGAACACGAATATTAAAGAGATGGTTCATTGAAATGTGGAAAATGGGCAAATTACACCTCTACAGATTGCTGAGAACATTAACAAATTGAGCAAAGTACTTTTGAAGCCCTCACTGTTGTGAGGAATAAATTAAATGCAATTTTGTTACCCTTTCCTGAACCCACTCACTAAGTGAATTGACGGCGTTATTTTACATGCGAAACTATGACGTCACAATATGAACAACCTACATCACACATTCGGGACAATGTTGGATACCCATTGCAATTTTCAGATTTGGGTTAACGTTGTTTGTATATTACCGCCAGTGGTGATATTTCCTCTTTTTTTGGCATTTTGAATGAGATACACTGAATAAATGATACTTTCTACAAATGTTTGTTTGATTTTTATTTATTTTCCGTCACATTTGAGCATAAAAATCGGGAAAATAATCACATATTCTGAGGGCACTTCAGCGTGTATTTGTCTGATCTGGGAAGGCAAAGGACATTTTGCATGCTGACCTAACGTTCTTTTGGAGTGAAATAGGCGACAAATTTACATAGAATTGTCCAGATATTCATTACAAAAATGTGTGATTAGGCTGATTAATTTACATTGTTGATAAATTAAGTCGTATAGGACCCTGATAAACCGAGAGAAACAGTTCAGTCCGGTTCGCGATTCACGGCTAGCTCGAGCGCCGGGCTACGGGCTAGGCTGGCTAGCAAGCTGCGCTAGATGTGATGCACGCATTATAGAGGTCAGTGTATTGCACACAATAGTACATGCACAGAGTACGCACGCACAGCTACCAGCTACGGGAAACTTGAACGCTACATCGACAATATATTCCATCGCTTTTTGGAAGTTATATACCATTTATCTAGACTAACGTCAGATTAAGAACCAAAACCATGCCATGGAAGAGCCTTCTGGAGTATACTCAAGTATGTTTTCGTCCATAACCATATTTCCAGGGGATTTTGATGAAGGTAAACAGCGTTAGTTATAAATGGGTACGGTACTCGAGAGTCAATGCAAATCGCACGCAAACTGCAACTCTCGTCGTCAATCGTTTCAGCTGAGCGGCCCGCTGTTCATATTGTGATGTCACTTCGAAAATCAGCTGACTTACGATGTTTTAGGGGCGTTGCGTGGGTTGATTTTTCGTCAAGTTCAATCAACTTTTATAAATTTCGCTCGAATGTACAAGTTACACAAATGTAATGATTTTGCTCAGTGTAATTTTTCGATTGCAATGATACCAAATTCAGTCAAGTTTGAAATCAATAAACCATCTCTTTAAAGGCATCGTTTAACAATGTTAAATCTGAGATGCATGGCCCTACATGTCATCAGTGTCTGTAATATGGTGTAATATTGAAGCCCTACAAGAATTGCGCTTCAAAATTATCATGAAGTGCTTTAAAAAAGTAAAACTCTTTGAGTGACCGGTTTTTACCATACCGTAAATAACGTTGTATTAACCGCCCTCGTGTATAAACCGCACCCCTCTTTTTCGCCCTCAAAAAAAAAAAAAAAAAAAATTTTTTTTTTTTTTTCTTCTTTTTTCTTCTCCCCCTGAAAAAGTGTTGTATCATCACAGATATTTTCAATTCCGTTTGAACGCTAGTTAAAACAGGACGGTTTTTGGTTAAACGGAAATTAATCACTTTTGCCAAAGTTTGATAGTAAGAATAGTGGTCGGGACTGGGCAGGCGCTGGGCCGACCAGCAGGGGGGATCTTCACCCACCATTCCTGGTGAAAAGCACTGCTTTCGTCAGGCACTAATTTCACATGAAAACGTAATGAAAAGTTGTACTTACATTCATATTCCTGTCCTTAATCGTGTTTTATTTGCAAGTGTACATGAATCTTGATTTCAATTTGTCATTAAATGATTATTTTGTCAATATTTGTCGGATGTTGTTGTGTAAAGTTAAGATTCATGGAAGCTGCCATATTGGATTTACAATTCAGGCTCTTTCATAACTGTTGTTATAAACGTTTATTTTTAAGAGGTTAAAAAAAAAAATGGAGGTAATTTTCCAGAATAAATAAATTACAATACTATAATATATATTTATTTCATTATTTATTGTAAAATTTGGCCAAAATTGTTACACTTATGTATCATGTAACCAACACAAGTACGTACACAAAACTACACACACTCAAAATACGAAATCCATCCATTTCCCACCACCAGACATATATTTAGAATCGACAAACATCCATCTTCACGTAAGTTAAAATCATCAATCAACCAGAAATATTACAATAATAATAGTTCAAAATATTAAATATTGCATATTTGTAAGTTTGTTACAAGTATTTACATACAAAATATCGCTAGAATTTAATTTTTTTCTTCGTCACGTATTTCTTCATCTCACTACATGAATTATCACACGTGGGGCAATGCAAATTGTTTGTCCACCGCACGTACCGTATTTGCCGGCGTAAAGGCCGCACCCCCGCATAGGCCGCACCCCCCACTTTGACATTTTGTAGAGAAAAAAAAAAAAAAAAAAAAAAGGGAAAAAAAAAAAAAGGAAAAAAAAAAAAAACGGACCAAAGAAAATAATTGTAATTTTCCCGTAGAACTCTATTTTTCCTACAAACTAATACCAAAATTATCAATCATTTTATAAATTTACAGGAAGTTTACCTAAAAAATGATCGTAATTTAGCAAATCTTCATCGATTTTTAGGCAGATTATAGCACATTCATGGGACACTAGAGGGCGCTTCGCATGCATACAGAAACCTGAATGGCCAACCTATCGCAGGGTGGAAGCATGGTGGAAGGATTTTTTTTTTTTTTTAAATGTTATCCTGTCTTACCCCTATCGTACCGTCAAATGGAGAAAATAAACAAGCTTTTGTATTGTTATTAGAGATCTACCGAGGTTAGTTTGTCGCTTTAATTAATTAGATAGTCTCAATTATAATTCAGAATTATCTTACTGAAAAGTTAACAACACCGATGATTGCGCGCTGTGCATCTCCGAAGGTGCGTTGGATTTGTTAGCAACTCTCGGCCCCGTAGCTCCCCGACACAGAGTGTGTGAGTAAGGTATGATTTTGGTTACTCAAAATCATACCTTACTCACACACTCTGTGGTGGGGAGCTACGGGGCTGAGAGTTGCTAACAAATCCAACGCACCTTCGGAGATGCACAGCGCGCAATCATCGGTGTTCTTAAGGACATTTTTACAACTTTACAAGTACGAGTTTCTGGTCAGTTTTCTTCTTATTTCTTTGGTTGCACAACGATTAAAAAGATAACTTCTTCAAATTTGCTGCTGACGTGGTTCAGAAAAGATCTTGTCCGATGTGTTTCAAGTCAATTTTGTTAATATATTTTGTTGTATGAAGTTGCCTACAAATAATGGACGTGATGTTTTGACCGCTGAATTTTGTTGTTGTTGCGTATACGCCGCACCCCGACTTTTTGATTTTTTCTCACCCGAAAATACTGCGGCCTTTACGCCGGCAAATACGGTATGTAATAACAAGCCCAACACAATTATGATCGACTTGGCAGTGACAGAGCACAATTCTAGGCCCCAAATTTCATATTTTGCATCATCGGAATTACATGAAAATTTATCAGATTCAAGATTATAGTACAACATTCATATTAGAAATATTTTTTCTAATGTCAGAACTTCCGATGTATGATTTGAAAAGCGTTAAAAACGAGTGTCATTTTCAGGACGATGCTATCTAACCAAGCCAAGAACTTTAGCCTCAGTGACACAATTTGCAGCATGAATTATGTCTGTAACGTGTATAAACCGCACCCCCGACTTTTGATGTTTACCGGCGGTAAAAAAAGTGCGGTTAAAGGTAATACAAAGTTTTGGTATTGGGTCATGAATTTGGTTCAAATGAACATATTGGAAGCATATACGATCCTACAATATTCAGTGATCGTTGTCGCGGTCGAAATCGACTCTAAAATTATGAAATTTTAAATAATAAACACTTTATGTTGAATAGCTCCCTCTCAAGGTCAAGATATTAATTAAGTTATAAAACAATGTTTATTGACTAAAATCGCCCGATAAACTATTCTCGTTCGGAACTAACATACCACAACTACATACTCTGAGATTTTCATGGTCGCAGCTACCATTATACGGCCGTAGGAGCTATTTGAAATTTATCCACATTTACCGGGAGCACCGGTAAATCTTTATAATGGATTTTTCTCGAAAGCAGAAATGTTTTAGGGGCTAAAATTTCTGGTGTTTTTAATTCATCCACAGGGGCATCCAAATATATCAAAATTGTAAAGAATCACTATCCACCCATTTTTCAAAATTTCCCAAAACTTTGTAATACCTTTAATACAACGTTATTTACGGTACTCATTTTCCCCAATAGACTGTAGTGTTATGAAAACCGTTAGGAAAATGCAAATTGAAATTTTGATTTTCAATCATAAATATCTTAATAATCAGACAGGCTTGTAAAAGTCATGGGATATGCCTGAATGACCTAAAGGTTTATAATTATGATCGCAGCATGAGCTAAATCAAGGATTTTGTTTAAGGATCTGAGACAAAATTACCAGATCTCTTTAAACCATGAATCACGTTCTCCATGTCCAGGTGCAACTGTTCTTGAAGGACACTTGGATCACCACACTGCGTGCCGCCATCAGGACCAGTCTACGCGATGTGGGGAAAGGATGGTTCAACCTTCATGAGTCCACCTGGGAGGTCTACCAACGATCCAAACTCAAGAAGTTCATGGAGATGGTCAAGTTCTGCATGCAGGTGAGTGCATGATGCCCTCCTTTCCAGACTTCCTGACAATGTCTTTTGTCTCTCTCTGCCTCTCTGCATCATTATTGTCTGTATGGGAGTCTCTGTTTTCTCTTTGTCTCACTTTGTCTTGGTGTGTCTTTATCCCTTTTATCTTCTGTGTGTTTATCCGTATTTGTCAGTCTTCGTCTCTGTCTCTCTCTTTGTTTATGTCTTCACTGTCTTTCTGTAGCTCGATCATTATCTTTCTGTGTGTGCATCTTTATTTGTCTGTCTGTCTCTCTCTTTGTTTCTGTGTGGATTTTTGTTTTGCTGTCTCATTTATGTCTTTCATCATCTGTGTCCTTATTACTTTTTTTCTTCTGAATCATGTGATTCGTTTCTTCTCTTTTTTTTGGGGGGGGGGAAGGATCCAGGATACTCACTCAATCCCTGAATCCTACAATGATTCATGAATTCAAATTTAAAAAACACAGGTGTATTTTACACATTCCGCTTACTAAATGTTATTGTTCTAGGTTATTCATGAAATTCCAATGAATGTCAAGTTCCTGTTCTTGTGGGCAAGAAATTAAATTGATTATGTCACATAATTCTGGATGTATAAATGGTTTAGAGTAATAATAAAAGAACTTAGCTCTAAATGTTTTGGCTTTCAACTAAAATAAATTCAATCCTCCTTTTGCAGGATTCTCTGAGGTACCTGGTTCAAGACTCTCTGGTGAACTTCACTCAGATGATCATTGATTCATCCTTCTCTGTCATGGAGCTACCTGAAGAGGAGATGACCTGGGGTGATGACCTCATCAACAGTCCATACAAGTTAGTTCATTCTAGAGATATTCAAGCTAGTGTGAACATGCTGCCATCCATAGTAGGCCATTGAGTGGCTAATGCTGGAAGTGTTCGCATAAAAGCTGAATCCAGTACATGCAGTTGTTCTGAATGAAAACATTGAGGGTTAAGGCTTTAACCTCTGGTAGCTAGTGTTATCGATTATGCAAAATTGACGTCTGCTGAACCGACCTTTGTGGCTGGTGTTAATACTTTACGCACAAATGTCCTATTCACTAACACTAGCCCCTAGGGATTAAGCAAATGTTGATTTCCAGTTCGGTGTTAGTGTTAAGCTATTGATATTGATATCGGGCTCTTAATTTCATCAGCCAATTTTTTAGCTCGATTTAAGAGCTCTTGACTGCTCTAAACACTAACACTAACACCCAACTTGAAATCACTCATTGTATTTCTTAAAGATGCATTTACATTTTGTTTCATACATGGGGTTAAGACCGTATCATTAGTCTATTCAAATGAGTTAATCCCAGAGATATGCATGTGTGAACCTGCTGCCATCTACTTAGCCAATTACACGTTGATACAGAAAGCAATTTGTTTTATTTTTAATTCAAAGGGAAATTTATAATCTCATAGTGCATTTTTCCACAAACTTTGTAGTTAGAATGCTTGTGGGTACGACAAATATATTGGTAAGTGATTACTATAATCACAGATACATGGCCCCATCCAATTATGAAATTTGTTAATGTCTTCAGCTACATGTATTTAATTGTTTGAGCTTTCTTTCCAATTTATTGTATGACACTTCCTTTTAGGCCTAAGAGAAATAGCTTGTTCCTAGTTGACCTGATTCTGGACAAAGAGGGCAGTCATTACAGTACGAACCTGACCAACTTTGAGCCGTCTATGGCGGGACTGTTTGACAAAGGCATAGGAGCCACGCAGAATGTGCCCCAGCTTGAAAAGGTAATACCATGTCCTAAGCAATTTAGTTTAAACTTACACAAATATAAAGTTATTCTGCAGCAGGAAGTTACTCAACAATTTGATGTAGTCTTCAATTTATTAAAAAGTGTTAGAAAAAAAAGTGACTGACTTTTCTTTAAAAAATCTCTTACACATAACATTTTCTTCTGAGCCTTGATTGATTGATTTATTGCTGCCTACTTTAAAGATATAGACCAGCTCTGGTCATGCGATTGCATCGAGAAAGAAGCGTTGTGGAATTGCTCAGAAAAGGTTGATCATCTAGCATATAAGTATTGGTGTGTACTGCAAGGTTCTGGAATCATCAAAATGATAAGAAATTTGGCCCAGTCTTGGTAAAGTTACGAGCACTGTGCACAGAAAGATGTACATGGGACTACAGGATATCTATCCCGGCCAGACCGATATGATTATTTACCAACTATATCAATTAGTAGGTGGTTTCCCGGCAAAATTTGTGTCATCCAGAGGTAGTCAAAACATATTCTATAATAAGAGCTTCCATTTCATTTTTTGAGAGGGAGGCGTTTCCAAAACTGGTCTATACCTTTAATGGGACATGAAGCTCCTTTCAACCTACATCTTTACAATTCTCTCTCCTCCTCCATTCCTAGTATGTCCTAGAGGACATCTCCTGGGCGGACACTCCTCTGCTGGAGTCTGTTGGTGAGCATGAGCCACGTGTGGAGGAGCTGAGAGACACTATCCGAGCCGCCATCCGCAAGTCCCTCTTTCCCCTCAGGGCATACGCTAGAGCGTATGAACAGTTCCTGGAGGTCAACAACTTAGAACTCAGTGACTACATGAAGTAAGTCTGGCAGGGCTTCTTTGGTAATGGATAATGACAAATGCATATTTTGTGGTTCTTGTTTGATTGTCATTTATTATTTGAGAAGAAAAAAAAATCAAATATACGAGGCTCTCTTCATTACTAAGATATGAATACCAAAGCATGTTTTACACTATTTTCATCTCTATATATCTTTGGAGTTTGGAGCTTATAGCTTTAAAATCTTGCTTAGCTGGATGTAAGAAATGAATACTAAAGCATGTTTTACACTACCCTGGTAAGTTCATCTCTATCTATATATCTTTGGAGGTAGGAGCTTATAGCTTTAAAATCTTGCTTAGAGATGTAAGAAATGAATATCACATATTATGCTGAAACAACTCCTGGACAACCAGCATTATATTACCTCCCAGAAGAATTCACTAGAACTATACCCTCAAACTACCCTAAATTTGATATGTAAGTCTATGTTTAAACATAAAACAGGGTTTGGTAGTAATTTCCTGTTGTTAGTTTTCAAGTGTAGATAGTTGTCTTAGGAAGATTGCTACTTGTCTGGGGAGATGTAGTTGGAGAAAGGCCATAAGGAAAATAAAACTTCCAACCTCACAGCATGGGGAAATACGTACCCTAAACAATGATGGTTGAATTAAAAAATCTGTCCTTCTCTTTTTAAACAGGGAGTAAAATTAAACTTCCAACCTCACAGCATGGGGAAATACGTACCCTAAACAATGATGGTTGAATTAAAAAATCTGTCCTTCTCTTTTTAAACAGGGAGTAAAATTAAACTTCCAACCTCACAGCATGGGGAAATACGTACCCTAAACAATGATGGTTGAATTAAAAAATCTGTCCTTCTCTTTTTAAACAGGGAGTAAAATTAAACTTCCAACCTCACAGCATGGGGAAATACGTATCCTAAACAATGATGGTTGAATTAAAAAATCTGTCCTTCTCTTTTTAAACAGGGAGTAAAATTAAACTTCCAACCTCACAGCATGGGGAAATACGTATCCTAAACAATGATGGTTGAATTAAAAAATCTGTCCTTCTCTTTTTAAACAGGGAGTAAAATTAAACTTCCAACCTCACAGCATGGGGAAATACGTACCCTAAACAATGATGGTTGAATTATAAAATCTGTCCTTCTCTTTTTAAACAGGGAGTAAAATTAAACTTCCAACCTCACAGCATGGGGAAATACGTACCCTAAACAATTATGGTTGAATTATAAAATCTGTCCTTCTCTTTTTAAACAGGGAGTAAAATGAAATGTCCAACCTCACAGCATGGGGAAATACGTACCCTAAACAATGATGGTTGAATTATAAAATCTGTCCTTCTCTTTTTAAACAGGGAGTAAAACGAAATGTCCAACCTCACAGCATGGGGAAATACGTACCCTAAACAATGATGGTTGAATTATAAAATCTGTCCTTCTCTTTTTAAACAGGGAGTAAAATGAAATGTCCAACCTCACAGCATGGGGAAATACGTACCCTAAACAATGATGGTTGAATTATAAAATCTGTCCTTCTCTTTTTAAACAGGGAGTAAAATGAAATGTCCAACCTCACAGCATGGGGAAATACGTACCCTAAACAATGATGGTTGAATTATAAAATCTGTCCTTCTCTTTTTAAACAGGGAGTAAAATGAAATGTCCAACCTCACAGCATGGGGAAATACGTACCCTAAACAATTATGGTTGAATTATAAAATCTGTCCTTCTCTTTTTAAACAGGGAGTAAAACAAAATGTCCAACCTCACAGCATGGGGAAATACGTACCCTAAACAATGATGGTTGAATTATAAAATCTGTCCTTCTCTTTTTAAACAGGGAGTAAAATTAAACTTCCAACCTCACAGCATGGGGAAATACGTACCCTAAACAATTATGGTTGAATTATAAAATCTGTCCTTCTCTTTTTAAACAGGGAGTAAAACAAAATGTCCAACCTCACAGCATGGGGAAATACTGAACGATGATGGTTGAATTAAAAAAAAATCTATCCTTCTCTTTTTAAACAGGGAGTACGATGCTACGGAACACTCGGCTTCCGAGGTCAAGAAGGAGATCGAGATGCACCTGGATCGCAAGGAGTTCCTGGAGAACACCATCCCTTCCAACATCATGATTGGACCCTTCTTCATCAGTACAGATAACGTCAGACAGGCACTGTCCAAGAAGCGCAAGGCCATGGCTAACGCTCTACTGGAACTCCTCGCCCAGAAACTGCGCACCCAAGCTGAAGATGTGGGTTTTGTCATTCACAATGCCAGAAAGTTTTTAGGGGCTGAACAATAATTCTTTTCAAAAATCTGGAAACTGAATATTTCTTGCAAGAGTTGCTGTAACCGAAAGCCTAGCCAAGAAGTTTTTGTTTGGAAGGATGAAAAATTATTTGTTTAGGAGTTGGGGTTCACTTGTTTTTCTGCTAAAAATGTGTATTAATTGTTATCAAATACACAATATCAATTTAAGACAGCTTTGAATAACATTTTCTGATGGTGGCTCATTTCTCCTTTTTGTATTTGTTATGATGTAATGGCTGCGACGAGTACACAGATGATCCGTGTACTCGTATGTTTGACAACTACACATATACAATTTCTTGTACACGTCTACACGGCCCCCATGTTTTTTACATTTTTTAGAGATCCCTATTTTTCAGACACGGCAGAGGGAAAAAAATGTTGTAGCCTTCTCCTTGTGATTTAAAACGTACACGTGTACATGTGTCTGCCCGTTTGCCTTGGCGTGTTCACGACTACATCATTACACGCTTATATGCACAGCCTTAATATTGTGCAGTTGAGTATATTTTTATAGAAACGATAACAAAATTGCTTTACTTGTGACTTCAGGCATGTGAAGAGTTCAAGTATATCTCCAGGAAGCTGTATGAGAAGCCCAACTGCATTGAGGACCTGTCTGAGCAGAAGGAGTGGATGAAGTCTATCCCAGAGAAACTCAAGGAGCACCAGGAACTCATTGATAAGGCCATGACAGACTATGAGCTGATTGAAGAGTTCTACTACAGTCTTACCACAGATGACTTCAATCTCAAGTAAGTATGGGGATGTCTTCTCCTGGGGGGTGTTTCACAAAGATCCTAAGTTGAACTTATCTCTAAGGTCGACTTAACAATTATGAAAAATAACTAATTGGAGGAAGTTAGAGAGAGAGAAAAAAGGGAGATAGAGAGAGAGAGAGAGAGACAGACAGAGACAGACAGAGACAGAGACAGAGAAAGAAAAAGAAACAGATCTGTAGAGCAAGAATTGTAGATGCTTACAGTCAAGAGATCATCCTTGTTTTGAATGGTGGAGACTGATGTAAGATGATTACGTGGGATAGAAAAAAAAGGGTGAGAGATAAATTAGAATGGTACATTAGAGACACTGATAGGTGGTGTCAAATAATAATAACAAGACAAGATGAAACAAATACTACTTTTATCCACCCTGTTTATGCTTTGTAGATAAAGTCGCTTCCTTCGTTTTAGTTATTATTGAACTACTGTAATGGTATGTCAATGTACATTATATAACCTTTTTTCATGTTTTGTTGTATTTTACTGTCATTATGGCAATAACAGTCTCCAGACTTTTGCCAGGTTCTTTTGTTTAACATTAAAACCAACATTGAATTAAATTGAATTGAATAGATGGAACGCGAGAGGCTGGCCTCATAAGATTGCTGAGCAGATGGATAATACGTACGTCCAACTGGATGAGGACCAGGAACGGTTTGAGAAGATCCAGGTCACAGACCAGAACACATTCCAGGATCGTCTTGATGGTCTCCAGGTACGTGTCTTCTACTCATCACTTCGTCGCCCGGCTGGCAGAAGGGCGTTAGCGCGCGAGCGACTCAAAAAAAAAAAAAAAATTGAATTATTTGCATTTAAAGATTTGTTTTATATTTAAACTGCTTTCTGTCCCGAAAATTGGTTTAAAACTTGAAAGACTAATAGAAATGTTATAGTAGAACACAGCCACAAATTTTTGTTGGAAATAAGTCAGTTTTCTAAAATTTGAGGCGATTTGGTGCTAACGCCCTTCTGCTTAGCGCTTCATTTTTTACCTGAAATTCGAGCTAACGCCCTTCTGCCAGCCAGGCGACAACTTGTTCAAATAACTCTTGATACATATGAATGTCTTACATTGTTGAGAGGCTGGTGAAATAAACCATTTTTGTAATGTAATCAAATTTAATGCACAATCTTTGTTAAGTGCCTAGTTAAAAATTTGTTCATTCGCCTGTTACGAATAATTGTAATTCAAAAGTCAGAATGCGAATTGCATTACATTAATTGTTGCTAGGTAGGACAAACATTATGGCTTTTCCTACCTAACACCACGTCTCTCTTCATATATCCATTACACATTCCTGAAATAGGCTTATGTGGATTAGATATTTCAGCAGTCAATAGGTGGATGTGTAGGGACATACAGTAAACGATAAGAATATTTTAGTGAGATGAATTAGAAGAGAATACAATCCAAAATTGAAGTTACAATGTTATAGGTACATGTGATATTGAAAGGAGCTTACTCCACCACACAGTATCGATGCATTTCATTTCCAAGGCCGAGATCTCCTTCAATTTTATATCTATTGATTAAAGGTAAAGACCGGTAGTGGTAAAATTGCAGTTTAAAGGTTTTGAGTGCAAAATATCCATTCAATATTGTTTAAATATTGCCTTCAGAGGTTTAGTTGGCAATACTTCAACCTAAATTCGCAAAAAAGCAGAAATATATGCCCAAATGTTCAATGTTGAAGTGCATTCATGTTATCTATCCCGGCTGGATCGATATGATAATTTACCAAATATATCAATTAGTAGGCAGTTTCCCGGCAAAATTTGTATCATCACTTATTAGTCAAAATATATTCTTTCACATGATTGGTAATAAGAGCTTCGATTTCATTTTTTGAGAGGGGGGCGTTTCCAAAACTGGTCTATACCTTTAATAAATGATGGGAATCTGTTCAAAGAATAACTTTCTGAGATCGTCCCTTTCTTCATCCATAGATGGTCACGGCTGGATTCGCAGCCCACACTGACATCGGCAAGGCCCATGAAGTGGCCAATGAGGTACGCAGGGTGAACAAGCAGCTCAAGGATTGCCAACAACTTGCTACAATGTACAACAACAGAGAACGTCTGTTTGAGATGCCTGTCACCAATGTAAGTCAGTTGACTTTAATAGTGCAAGATGAAATTGATAGTCAATGTATAGTTGGATTCTGCCTCTTTAAAATTTAAATTTGTAGTATAATCTTTGCAATGATAAAAGATTCTTTTTTTCATATCTTTGTTTGTTTACCTGATTTGAATCAATTCAGGAATGTGCCTTAGCTTGTTGGATGTTTTCCCCTAGGTCTTTGCATTGAAAAAGACATTGCTATAACCAAGATATACCAGATAATTTTATATAATCTTCACATTATGAATATGATTTGTGTTGTGGAGCACCACTGTGACATCATCATCATCATCATCATCATCAATATTATTATTATTTATTATTTTCATCATTATTTTCATTACTACTATCGTATAATGTAATGACTATATCACAAGAGATATTTGACACAGTCAATGTCTTGTCTTTCACTCTTTGGGTTAGTGAACAGTCATCTCTTTGATTCATTTCCTGCAATTTTGTGGCCTGTTCTATTTAGTCTTCATTATTTACAAAGTTCAATTAATTTGCATCACTTCCCTTCAGTATGACAAGCTGAACAGACTTGTTCGTGACTTTGACCCCTTCAAAAACCTCTGGATCACAATCTCTGACTGGCTCAAGTGGCACGAGAGCTGGATGACCGATCCTCTGACCACCATCGACTCCGAGCAGTGTGACAAGCAGGTCAATGATTCCTTCATGACCATCCACAAGTGTGTCAAGATCTTCAAAGACATTCCAGGTAGGTGCTCATGGAGGATAGTTTGGTTGAGGAATAAGAATCTCTCAAAATGATGGTTTAGTTTTAGGAAGTTTTCATGTCTCTTTTTTCTTTTACTGAAAAAAGGAAGATGCTCACAAAGATAGATCATTGATATAACAAATAAATAAAGTACTTTCAAACGTATAATGATAAAAGCATTTTCTCACACGACCTCAATCAATTTAAAAAAAGTAATTTTTAACCCGACTTGCGGTTTATTTGCAGAACTCCAGACTTCTTGTCTGGCTGTGCAATAACATTACATATTTAGTTTTAATATGGATATTCATGAGTTTGGTAACAATGCAATGGTTCTTTTATTGGATGCCAACATTGAATTTATAATGACCCTGCCTCCAGTGCATTCATATACATATCTGCTTCTCTATACCATGTTCGTAAGTGGAAGTGGAACTTTATGCCCCTTGACTTTGATCTGTCCATTTCTATCTCCTTTCCATTGCAGGTGTGCAGATGGTAGCACAGAAGATCAAGGGATGGATCGAAGACTTCAAGCCCTTCATCCCTCTCATCCAAGGCCTGCGAAACCCTGGTATGAGGAGCCGTCATTGGGACATTCTGTCCAAAGAGCTGGGCTTCACCCTGGTCCCGAAGGCCTCTCTCACCTTCAGCAAGTGCTTGGAGATGAACCTTGAGGCTCACATTGATAAGATCGCCAAGGTGGCAGAGATTGCTGGCAAGGAATACTCCATTGAACAGGTAGATTAATTACTTCAAGTATAATATTCAACTTGTACTATATACTCTCCTGCGTCCCTCACTTTCTTTCTCGCTATGTATCACTCCTTAATCCTCTGTCACTCTCCATATCTTTGTTTTGCTGTCATTTATTTTCTTGCAAGTTGACCTCTTGTCAGTCTATATCCCCGTTCTCCCTGTCTATGTCTGTCAATTTGTCTGTACATAGATGTCTGTCTGTCTCTCTGTCTTCCTCATTTTCCCTTCACCTTTATATCAATCAGTCTATTTAGTCATATCCTTTGATTATCTCCTATTACTCTCTGTTTCTGAAAATACTGAAAAATTTATTTTCTCAACATCTGGCAAAGCTTGATAAACCATATGGTACAACAGTTATTAATAATTTTAACAACTTTATTACGCAACTTGAAATGTTGCCCCCAAAAAATATATAAATCCTTGATTTAGGTCATGTTGCAATCATAATTATAAACCTTTAGGGCATGCATGAATCCCATGAAATTTACAAGCCGTTCGCCTGTCTGATTATCAAGATATTTTATGATTGAAAATCGCAATAAAATTTTGCGTTTCCTAACGGTTTTCATAACACTACAGTCTATTGGGCAAAATGAGTATGGTAAAACCGGTCACTCAAAGATTTTTACTTTTTTGAGGAACTTCATGATCATTTTGAAGCGCAATTTTTTAGGGCTTCAATATTACACCATTTCACAAACACTGATAGCACGACATCCATCTCAGATTTAACATTGTTAAATGATGCCTTTAATGACTATAATCCAAAAGCCCATTTCTAACTGAACTCTGATATTTTTGTGAAACTATAGGCTTTGGATAAGATGGAAGGCGAATGGAAGCCGGTGGTGTTTGAGATCATGCCATACAAGGACACAGGAACTTTCATCATGAAGGGATCGGATGAGTGCACTCAGCTGCTTGATGATCACATCGTCATGACCCAGAGCATGTCCTTCTCACCCTTCAAGAAACCCTTTGAAGAGAGGATCAATACATGGGAAGGAAAACTCAGGATGACACAGGTGAGTGTGTACTTCAATTCTTATTTATTACATTCTCGATTAAAAATTACATTCATACAAAAGATACAAAATAATTCATAAACAAATTTAGAAAATGAAATGGGGAACTACATAAATAAAGCCCTCAGGCCTTGTACAAGCGTAGTTCCCAAAGCATTCATAGTATATGGTAACGTAAAGCAAAGATTTAAAAAAAAAAAAAAAAAAAAGCAAAACATATAACACAAATATAAACAAAAGATAAATAACTATATATATTTGAAATAAAGAAAATGCTTCAACTTTTTTTTGAAGGAATTAACAGACCTGCATTCAGAAAAAGCTTTGGGGATGGAGTTCCAAATCACAGGGAAATAATGTTGTTTGATTTCATTACCTTATTTGTTTTTACTGGTCATAAGTGAAACGAATCCTTAAAACGGGTATTGTGTATCTGGTAATTAAGAGTGTACGCTGAAGACCTTTCTGTGGATGTTTGTTTTCGCTTATTGTCTAGATTGTTAAGATAGGCATAAACCAGGATTGGCATTCTTGTTAAGGACCACCTATTTTCAACTTTGAAAGAGTGTCAATCTGGACTTTTGAACCAGGGTATTGGGGTTTAGGAGACATGTCCAAACTACGTACTGCCTACTCACTCAGCTATAGACCTAGGTCCCTAAGCTAAAGAACTAGGTTTCCCAACAGTCGTATAGAACTCTTGATCTAATTTTGTTCAAACTTGACACCAGTTCATGTAGTAAGAAATCTATTTTCAGTGCTTAGCACTAGTTAATTATACAATCCACATTGTGAGGCAACTTTGTAACCCTTGTTATCTCCACTACACAATCAAAAATATATAAGAACTCTTTTACAGACTACCCACTTACTGTCTGCAGGCAATGATAGCACTGTTTCATTCATTTTCTACTATTCTTCTCTATTTCAGGATGTTTTGGATGAATGGCTTCTCTGCCAGCGCTCCTGGCTTTACCTGGAGCCCATCTTCAGCTCAGATGATATCAACAGACAGCTTCCTGTGGAGGGCAAGCGATACCAGACCATGGATCGTATGTGGAGGCGTATCATGAAGAACGCCAAAGAAAACCCTCAGGTTAGTCTTTGAACCCTCCTCTATAGATGTGCCGTGGTCGAGTGGTTAAGTCGCCGGACTGTTGATCACAAGGTCCGCGGTTTGAGAACCGCCGCGGCACTAATGTCTAAGACATTGATCTACATATGCCACACTCAACCCAGGTGATGTAAATGGGTACCTGGCAGGAATTGATTCTTTGAAATGCTAGAGCGCCGTAATGGCAGCACAGCTAAAGCCGGGGTAATAATCTCCAAGTTTGGAAGCACTTAGGGATTGTAATAAGTGCTATAGAAACTGATTATTATTATTATTATTATATATACATATATTGTAAAACTTTTGGTAAATATTCCACTATTAGATCATTTGTTTTGATTTCTAATTTTTAGTCTCTCCTCTTGATTTTCTCGTGCATGCACTTTCGGAACCCACTCCAATCTACAGTCAAACCTACCTTAATGGACGTTATGTACAGGCGGTCTATAATGACCACCTGTCTATAATGACCACCTGTCCATAACGACCACTAATTATTCCCCCACAGAAAATTAATGTACTAACTAACCCGCTTGTAATGACCACCTGCCTAAAATGACCAGCAACTGCCCATTTTGACACTGCAAGGAAGATGTAGTGTTGCCACAACTACTGCCGGCACCAACTGTCAATAGCTCTAATTGTCATTCTGCAAATGTTCTCATTTTCTGTGAAATTGCAAGAAGCTAGTTTAACATAATGATGATAATAATAATAATAATAATAGAACAGTTCTTACATTATTCTTTTGTAAAGAGTCTTGAAGCACTTGGGGAAAAAGTTAGAAGTAAAAGTAAAACAAATAGAAAAGCTGCAGGCAAATGTCTTTGACTAATGAGTTCAAATATCAATTAATCAATTAGATAAACTTGTGTAAAAGAGGTAGACCGGTATAGTGGTAAAATTGCGGTTCAAGGGTTTTGGGTGTAAAATATAAATATTACCTTCAAAGGTTTGGATGGCAATACTTCAACCTAAATTCAAACACACAAAAAAAAAAAAAAAAAATATGCCCAAATGTTCAATGTTGAAGTGCATTCGCGATATCTATCCAGGCCAGATCGATATGATAATTTACCAAATATATCAAGTAGGAGGCGGTTTCCAGGCAAAATTTGTATCATCACGTATTAGTCAAAACATAGGGGGCGTTTCCAAAACTGGTCTATACCTTTAAGAGCAGTTTTGCATTGTTGCATATGTATTTCTTGCTGCCCATTAGGTCATCTCCCTGTGTCCTGATGCCAGGCTCCTCGACAACTTGAAGGAGTGCAACAAGCTCCTGGACCAGGTCCAGAAGGGTCTCAGTGAGTACTTGGAGACCAAGAGGGCCTCCTTTCCCAGGTTCTACTTCCTGTCCGATGATGAGCTGCTTGAGATCCTCTCCCAGACCAAAGATCCCACAGCTGTCCAGCCCCATCTCAGAAAATGCTTTGAGAACATCGCCAGGGTGAGTCCTGTTTTGGGCTAGCTGCATTGCTGGGCCATCATTTACCATAACCTGAACCAAGGGGGTGTTTCATTAAGCTGTTCGTAAAGTTATGCATGACTTTACGAATGACTTGAATATGAGAAGCCAAATGGGATGCTCAATCATTTTTAAGTGCATCAACTTAAGTTGAACTGTGCAGATGTAGATTAACATTCTAAATATAATAAACATTTTTAATGCAAAGTATATTTTTTGCCATAATTAAATTTATGATAAGTTATTGGAAATATAGTCACAATTTGTTAAAACATCAGGAAAAACTTTGGGCATCCTATTTGGCACTTCATATTCAAGTCGTTCGTAAAGTCATGCGTAAATTTACGAACAGCTTTATGAAACACCCCCCTGGCCCTATGTCTGATTCTTAATTCAATACTAGGTTTAAATGTTTTATCCATAAATTAGACTGATATAATACTTTTGAAAAATTGCAATATTGAGATTTCTTTTTCTTTTGGAAGTGGAATTTTCATGATTGAATGAAGTCTTTTAATTGAAAGAACTGCTAATTACTATCACTGTAATACTCAAATTTTGAAAGGATTAAGTCTTGCGAACTCAATATTTTGATGTAATTGTTTGCTCAAGTTTGCTTAACATATCACTGTTTTTTTTAATACAAAATTAGCAAAGTGAAAATACCTTTGAAGAGTATTTGAAAAGGTAAACCATTGTCATGTTGATGTCATTCTTGTCACTTGCTCCTTGCAGCTGCGGTTTGAAGATGATCTTAAGATTACTCAGATGTTCTCCAGTGACGGTGAGATGGTGCCTTTCGAACAGACCCTCTATCCAAAGGGTAATGTGGAGGATTGGCTCCTGGAGGTGGAAAGGGTCATGAGAGAGAGTCTCAGAGAGATCTTGGGCAAATCGCTGGAGAAGTATCCATCGGTAAGTCATTGATGGGATGATAATCTGTGGGAGGTTAAGGTGGGGTTTGGGAGGATGAGGGGTGGGGGTGGAGGGCAGAGAAGGGTTGGAGGGGGCAAGGGGTGGTTTAACATTATAGAATTAGCTCCTGGAGGTGTGGAAAGGTTCAGGAGAAAGAATCTCTAAGAAATTCTGAGCAACTCTCTAGAGCAGTACTCTGAGGTATATGTTACTGCTTGGGATCATTTGTAGGGAAAGAGGGAAGTGGGAGACTGAGGAGAAGAAGCTGGAGTGGAAGGGGTGGGTAATGAGTTAGAACAATCAAGGAAGAGAGTAAGGGGGAGGGGGAATTCCCCCCCCCCCCTCCCCCAAAAAAATTGCTACCATGTCCGTGGATCCTACTTATTCCAATATTTTTTGTCTACACTTATTTCTTTTCTGAACCAGGTGGAGAGAACAGAGTGGGTGTTAAACTGGCCTGGTCAGGTGGTCATCGCGGGCTGTCAGACTTTCTGGACAACCATGGTAGAAGAGGCCCTAGAGAACAAAGTCTTGCCCGACCTCTCAGAAAAACTGTACCAACAGGTAAGTTACACTCTGGCTTTGCAGACGAACTGGAAAACAATAATAATAATATGCCGTTCTTGTATAGTGTATATATCACATTATGATATAACATCTCTATCCACTTCCAAAGGACGTTGGATATTATTAACCTGGGTTTAGCTCCTGCAACCGTGGCGCCCAGTGCATTCAAGGAACAAATTCTACCAGGTACTCACTACAACACCCGGGTCAAGTGGCAAATGTAGATTAATGCTGGATGATGAATAAATAAAATTGAAACAAAATTGAAAATTGTCTTGCTAAAGGACATTAGTGCTGCGGCAGGGATTCGATCCCCGTACTTTGCCATTCACAGTCCCGGAGACTTATCCACTGGACAACATCACCCCAACCTGTGTCAATACAGGATAAGTAATATTGAATGAATGAACAAAGTCTCCCCATATGTTCTTGAAATTGCATCAATACAGTTATTTTGTGTGTTTAGTCCTGGTATTACATTGCTCTTTCTATTCTACACATGGATGTCTTTTAAAGATACCATGTCCCTTTTGCAGCCAACATCACATTCTGTAGAGCTTTGCAGGTATTATGAATATGTCACGTATGTCCTATCTGTGAAATCTAAATGTTAACAGTATCCTAGTATTCAAAACCTGTTTGCCCTCTAGACTTTACTGTCAGACACTATTGAGTGACTGAGAGACTTCTTTTTTTATCTTTGGTAAATAACATACATAAAATGAATCGCATACAATGGAAAGGAACTCTAATTGAATTAAATTTGACCATTGACAGATTGCTGACCTTGTGGCCTTGGTTCGAGGTCCACTCCAGAAGATCCAACGAGCGGTCCTGTCTGCTCTCATTGTTATAGAGGTTCACGCCAGGGACGTCGTCGCCAAAATGGTGGAAGAAAAAGTCCAGAACAGCAACGACTTTGAATGGATCAGTCAACTCAGGTATTTTATTTCATGTTTTTTAACTATGTGTGATTTCTTTTTTTTAATCAACTCTTTATTTTGTATGGATAAAAACTGTAGAATGGCAAATTGCTTGGTGTATATATACCTGTGCCAAAAGTCTACCATGACAGTTAATGGTTTGATGAGAGTTGTGGTTGTTATTGAAGATGATTTCCGGCAAGTTTTTGTGAGGACAGTTTTATTTTACTGATTTAAACAATCCAGAATGAATTATAGCCATGTTCCCTCGACACACGATGTCCATACCAGAGCTCAAGATTATTAATATATGTTTCACAAATTCTGTCTGTCTTCACTTGAAGATCGCGATTTCTGTTCTGGTGCATATAAGTCACAGATTCTGTTACTTTGGTTCTTCAAAGATTTGTCCGGTGAACCATAAACAGACATTCTGACCCATGTGGCATTGCCAATAAAAGGACCTGTTCTGATTGCTATCGTAATTAAATGGTTTTGCATGATAATAGGCCCAGAATATACAAAGCCGAATGTCACTACTGTAAGACAAAAATATATCCATTCTCATCTTTTAGTCTGTTTAGATTTCCTTTAAATGATGAACAGGAGATATCAAATTGTCTGAATCAAGCCATATTTCTGACATGTCTATATCCATTTTAGAATCACTGCACTACAAGGTTATGCTACCAGAATAAATAATGTTATGTTTCTAATCATGATTCTTCTTCTTCTTACTTTTCCAGGTACTACTGGGTTGACAATGGCCTGTTTGTACGAGCGGTGAATGCTGAGTTCACCTACGGCTATGAGTATCTTGGTAACAGTGGACGTCTTGTCATCACGCCCCTGACAGATCGATGTTACCTGACCCTGACTGGTGCTCTTCATCTCTACTTTGGTGGTGCTCCGGCCGGTCCAGCCGGTACCGGCAAGACTGAGACTACCAAGGTAGGTGTGGTCAATTGAAGAATATTGTACATGGATGTGTCACCAGACTGTGGATCACAAAGTCCGTTGTTCAAGTCCTACTCCGGCACTATGTCCTTTGGCAAGACATTGACCTACATTTGCCACTCTCCACCCAGGTGTTAAATGGGTACCCGGTAGGATGCGAAAGCTAGTGCTTAGAATAGCAAGTGTGCGCTTGTAAAAATGACGCCTGGCTGGAATGCTCCCCAGGGAGTGGAGAACGTACATACATTGTGTGCGGGTCAGCCTGATTCCGATGACCGGGGTAATAATATAAATATCTGTAAAGCGCTTTGAGAAGGCCTTCAGTCCTGAAAAGCGCTATATAAGAACTAGCTATTATTATTATCATTATTATTATTGAAATAGGAGCCAATCATTCATATTTTCATGGAAAGTTTCCTATTTCATGACGTAATGACGCTGAGATATTACGTCACAATCTATTGATTACACTCTAGTAAGCTGTCATTGCTATACTTCAATTTTTGTTCTGTTCTCAGGATCTTGGTAAGGCCTTAGCCATCCAGACTGTGGTGTTCAACTGCTCTGACCAGCTGGACTTCATGGCCATGGGCAAGTTCCTCAAGGGATTGGCCAGCTCTGGTGCATGGGCCTGCTTTGATGAGTTCAACAGAATCGACATTGAAGTGTTGTCGGTGGTGGGTCAGCAGATCGCCACTATACAGAAAGCTCAGCAACAGAGGGTAAGTGAGTGTAGAGAAATAAGGTCATTGTAAGTTCAAAGGTTAGGTCAAATGGTGGATGGTTAGACTTACTTGTGGGTCAAATTGGTAGGTCTGTTTTGATGAATTCTACAGAATTGAGATTAAAGTGTTGTCTGTGGTGGGTAATACAGAAAGCTCAGCAAAAGAGGGGTTAGTGTAGAGAAATAAGGTCATGGTGGGTCAAAGGTTACATGGATATGCTTACATTGATGAGTCAACAGGATTAACTTTGAAGTAATACACCCTTTTACGGTTACAAGAGTGCGCATGCCTAGACATAGGCGCCATTCTAATTTAGGAGTACACAAAGTTGTTTACTCGTAAATTAAAATGGCGCCCATGTAAATATGATGTGAGCACACAGCGCAGGCAGTGACGCAACAATACATGCGCATCTGGAAACATTGATGACGCGATGTTTACGCGCAAATTAAAATGGCGGCCCTAACCGTGAAGGGGTGTATTGTCTGTGGTTGTTAAACATATCACCACTATCCAAAAAGCTCAGCAACGCAGGGTAAATCTAAGGAGATAAACATGATAACAAAGAAGTTTCAAATGACTGTAAAAGAACAGTCACATTAGTACCGGTATGCACAGAAAAGTCTTATTCATAGAGTTCATCAGATTATCAAAAATGATTTTTGTTTTTGTTTTATGGTATTCACATATACATTATTTATATGGTGCGTAATGTCTCATGAAATATTTCTCTTTTAAATCTGTTTGACTTTCCATTGCTTGAATATCAAATATAAGATTTATTTCACCTATATGTAAATCTGACTCTGTTTTGTTGCTGCGGCTTGCTTTATGTACTGATATGAACCATTGTCTTTCTTCACTTGACTACAGGTTGATCGCTTTGTATTTGAGGGAGCAGAGATTGCTCTGAAAGCATCGTGTGCTGTGTTTATCACCATGAACCCTGGCTATGCTGGTAGGACAGAACTACCAGATAACCTCAAGGTAAGAGCTTACTTCAGTCCATATCAATTGAAGCGAAAGTGAAAACCAATTTTTCTTCCTACAATTCCACACATGAATTTAATAATATGAGAAAATTACAAATAGGGGAAAAAAGGAGAAGAAATTAAAATTATTTATTATCAAAAATATAAAGATGAAATTAAAAGGTTTGGTATCAAAATAATCTTGAGGGTCCTGTCAACCCTGTGCTCATAAAAGTTGCATTGATGGTGTAAAGAGGAATTATGGGACATTGATGTGTTATTATTATGTTTCGTTATTTAACTTGTAATGTTGTTGTTGTCTCTTGCAGGCATTGTTCCGCCCAGTGGCCATGATGGTGCCTGACTATGCTATGATTGCAGAGATCTCCCTATACTCGTTTGGTTTCAACGAGGCCAAGGTGCTCTCCAAGAAGATTACCAGTACCTTCAAACTCTCCTCAGAACAGCTCAGCTCACAGGTATACCATCCTCCAATGTGATAAATCTAATGCATTAAAAGAAAGAAGAAAAAAAATGAATTAGGAAATTGTAGGCTTACTTTTAAAACATTTAGTACCGTTCTTCTAATTGTTTTCTTCCATGATATATATATTTTTTTTTAGGGGGGGAGGGGGTTTAAGTACTGGAAATACATGTATGTCAGAATCTCATGCTTGAAACAGATATGTGTAGGTAGAAATGATTGCGTCAATACAATTTTGTAGGATTTTTAAAAGTTATTCACTCCTTAAAATCATGTACATAAACATGAAGCGCTCTTTACCCAATTTTCAGATGTCGCTAATGCTTTTGTGACTTTTTATTCTTGTTATCTACCTTAAAAGTAGAAATATTTGTGGTGCATTATTTTTCGCAGATTTTTTGCTAAGATTGGCAAGCGCGAATTTTAGAACTCATGAAAATATAAGCATGCTCTTATGCAAGTTTTGAATAGGCTGAACTGCGTGCAACCCGAATTTAAGAATGTTTAGGGGTCGCTCAGAGCCACAAATTAATCATGCGAAAATAACAGTGTTACAGTAGTTGGTATCGCCTATTAGTAAGAAAAAGTTTATAAGTAGTAACCTAGTACTTTAGCTTTAGTACTCCGTACAGTTACTATACAGATGTATATTGATCCTTGTTTGTTGTTGTTTTGTTGTCTTTCTTGTTTACAGGATCATTATGATTTTGGTATGCGTGCTGTCAAGACTGTCATTTCAGCTGCTGGTAATCTGAAGAGAGAGAACCCCACTATGGCTGAGGTAAATATTGAATTGAATTGAATTTAATTTAATTGAAAAAGGTGTATTAAAACGACACATAGCAGCCCGTAAGCTGAATTGCATATCTATTTACAATAAAATAGCAGTATATAAAATCGCATTTGGGCCTACAAAAATATATATAATCTTAAAAATTTGAAAGCGCAACATAGTTCATTATAAGATGAATCATCCTAGGGAAGATAGAAGAAGAGAATTGAAGAAATAGAGATAGAGAGAAAGAGAGAGAACAATGAGCACATGAGAGAAAGAGTGAAAGAGAGAGAGGGAGAAAGGAATTTTCAACAAGATCTACATTCAACACATTATAACGACAGAAAGTAGCTTACATGGATACTGTATGTCTGATATAATGTATGCATCCATCAGTTGAGTTGGAAGACATGCAGATGTATATCTTGTGCACCATGATGTTATCTGTTCAGAGCCAGAAGTGCATTGACTGTGTCAAAGTATATTAGTTAACACCCTTCTGGCTCCAAACATATTAATAAAACGTGCACAAAGCTTCTTGTATCTAATGTAACTTAATGTAAACTTAGGGTGGTATTCTCGATAGCGGACTAACTTTAGCCCATGGTTTAATCCACAGACTAAGTATGGAATGCCAAGAGTCCATAAGAATATATTTTGGAATTATTTGATATGTCCCTAAATTACCTTGATAACATAATTATATCATAGTTATATTATTGTTTATTAATTATGTTATTACATTTTATTTTAGTTTAGTGACAGCTTACATTATTCAAAAACATACATGTATTCATATGGACACTTGGCATTCCATACTGAGTCAGTAGATTAAACCATGGACTAAATTTAGTCCGCTTTTGAGAATTCTACCCTTTATGTATATTTATGCCTATGCTTCACTCCATTCTTTGTAGGATCTTATCGTTCTGAGAGCCATCCGTGATGTGAACGTGCCCAAGTTCCTCCAGGATGATCTCAAGCTCTTCAACGGTATTGTGTCCGATCTCTTCCCCAAAATCAAGTACGTATAATCGGTCATCACATGCTTGGGTCGTGGAATCTTGTCAAGTTTTGCCCTCGCACAACATATTCCCAACAGAAGAAACTAGCATAATGATTATCGATTATTATCATTATTACTTTAAAACAAATGTGGCCAGCAGCCTGGCTTCTTTCTTTGAATATTGTATTGTAACCACATTTTCATGTGCGTAAAACAACACAGTTTTTCTTAAGTGTATATATTTTGGTTCAATGTTTTTCACACTATTCAATTTCATTGTAAATCAACCGTTATGAGTTCTTGAACTTTACGTGTTGATGTTTTTATACTGAATGAATAAATAAATATATAAAAGATGACATTTTCTCATTTAGATGCTTTGAATTTTTACAAGCAATTAAGCCCCTATGTCTAATCTTTTCTTCAAGCATTGACATTTAACATAATCAATTTTGACCTATAGATTATGAATCTTTGTTGCTATATTTGAATTAACGACAGTGTTTAACAAACAAACCATCTCACCTTACATTGAAATTTGCTGTTCTTTCTTGCAAGATAGCTCGCAAATTATGTTTTTACCGTAAAGGTAACCAAAAATACCTGTAAAATCAATCATAGATCCCCAGCAATGTCATGAATGATATTCTTGTCTAAGCATTGCAGATATCTTGTATTTTAGCACTTGAGTTCTATTTTGCTTTTGAAAGCCTGTGAGTTAAATAAACATAAATAAATCTATATATACATACATGCCAACTGTTCAGATTAAAGAGGAACATTCCTCTTTTTGGGAGAAGATAATTATCATTTTAATGCAGGTGTTCCTCTTCCTGTACAAATTTGTCTGTAGTATTGAATAGGAGAGTTGGGATTGTTCCTCTTTTTTTTGAAAATAGCATAATTTGTACAGATTTCTGATTTTCAAATGTTGGCATGTATGTATATATCAAAATATCACTCCTATTGTTTTACAAACTATTCTTCTCACCATTCAGGGAGGAGCCTATAGACTACGGTGAGTTAGATGCATCCATTCGGAAGCACTGCTCCAAGCTTAGTCTCAAGGACGTAGACGGCTTTGTCACAAAGTGCATTCAACTCTACGAAACCACCGTGGTACGTCACGGTCTCATGATCGTTGGACCTGCTGGCTCAGGAAAAACTATGGTAAGAGAATTAAGCTTTTTCTGCCTCAAAATATAAGCTCATGCAGTCCTGGAGATAAATGAACAAATTTAAAAGGAAATGAAAAATCGGGAAACAAAAATGGTGCATTGTATTTATTGGACAGAGGTGGCATTGTAGCTATTAGTATTTGATTGATAGGAAGGTGCATTGCTTGCCATATTGATATCTTTTCGATACAAGTCTTTTATTTGTTATGATTTCATCAATTGTGGGATTAAAAATGTGAGATAGTGATATTATCAATCATCCAGACAAAAGTGAAGGGAATATTAGAATGATCTATAACTGTTCCTTTTTATGGTGTGATGTTTAGTCTTGATAGTAAGCTAATAATTACCATTAGTGAAGGTGATGGGACAAACTATCACTTCCGAGACGATCTGGATGTACTTATCTTTCAGATCGAAGTGATAGTTTGCCATCGCCTGAAACCAAAAGGTGATTATTTGCTTTGTATTCCACATCGGAAACATTTCAACTTTTCCGTCATTTTAGAGCAACAAGTCATCAATTAACAGCTAGCAAACGGTGTTCGATACGTACGGTGCACTCAGTACTTAGGCGAGGCGTCAAAAATATCGATACCAGCAGGCTGCCGCCTCACGTATTGGCGCATCGAGGCTGCAATTACGGCCGAAGCCTGGCTGGGGCAATTATTTTTCACTTATTAGCCCAGCCGGCTTGCGCCAGGGTGGGATCTGAGGCTCGGTTTCCATTCGAAAGGCGGCAGCCGGCGCATGCTTTTGAATGCCATTTCCTACCGCCAGCGGTAGCCGGCTGAGCTAATTTTAAAAATGCAGCCAGGACGCACAAGTGCAGTTAGCTGCCGCTGGCTGGTATATTTATTTTTGACGCCTCGCCTTAGTACGTACGTACGCAACGTATACAATCTTCAGTGAAAGTGCGTTGCACTGTGTACTATCTACACAGTGTAACAAACTTTTCTTCTCCAAACAATGATGGGCGACCTATCTTTTATCACATGATTTACTTTTGACCAATCGTAGAGCAAGATTCTTAGTATGTGGAATAAAATATCTGGTAGCTTCCGTTAGATGTCTTACATCAATCAACTAGCTATTTACATGATTATGAATTTGTATGCGTTTTGACTCCAATTAGTTTCCACTTGTATGCTCTCTTTGTAGTGCTATGAGGTTTTAAAGCGAGCTCTGACCTTCCTGAAAGGCAAGGAAGCAGTAGGAGGAGGTAACTACGAGACGGTCACCACCTACATCGTCAACCCCAAGTCCATCACCATGGGGCAGCTCTATGGAGAGTTTGATCCTCTCACCCATGAATGGTAGGAATTACAAATTTGAAGAGTTCAATATTTTGGTGTATCGATCAAGAAGAAAAAGTGGCATAAACGGATGCAGTAATTTTGTATTGGAAAAAAAATGATTAAGCTTTTTTTACACATGAACAATCACACTGGCTTTGGCATCGATCTAGCCAAATATTGGGTGCTCGTAGTAATTTGTATGCCTCCGCAACGAAGTAGCCAGAGGCATTGGCCCGAATTCACAAAGGAGGTTTGTCGACAATAACCTAGGTTTGTCGACAAACGTCCTTTGTTCGTCCGTCTTTACGTACTTCCCGTACATGTGATCGCGTTATCTCAAGAACCGATTAATGGATTGCCGCCAAACTTGGGTCATGTATATATCTTGCAGAGCCAATGAACTGATTAGATATTGGGGTAACGAGGTCTCAAAGGTCAAAAGTCACAACACTTGTTATGTATGCAAAAATAGCTTGTGATGTATAGATTTTGGTGTTGTGATAGTGGGCTTTTAAATGGGCTTTCATTGGAGGATAACTGCAACTGCTTTCATACCTTATTCCTTCAAGTTCCTCAATAATTTTTACATATTTTCCACTTTATAGGACTGACGGCATCCTGTCATCCCTGATCCGAATTGGCTCGTCGTCGATGGACGAAGATGCTCGTTGGTATATCTTTGACGGACCTGTGGATGCCGTCTGGATTGAGAACATGAATACCGTCTTGGACGACAACAAGAAACTCTGTCTCAGCAGTGGAGAAATCATCAAACTCACTGATGTAAGAAGCTTTTTATGAGAGGAATTAATTTCATTTCGTTTATTTATTTCACTCTCTTTCAAAAAACATAAAAAGTATATACATGTTTGTTCATTATCAACATAAGATAAAAGGAAGTGGGGAATCATGAAAGCCAAAATTGGCTTGATGAGAATGATCCCCAAATAAATACTTAGCATAAACAAAATACAAATTTATTTTATATAAAAAAACATTGTACAGACATTCAAAACAACATCGTTCAGAGGAAAGATAAAGATAAGATAAGGAAAAGACAGTTACAGGAAGATAAGAAGTTCTTTTGTTTTCATGGGTGTATTTAGATTTGGTTTGTAGTTTAATCGGTAATATTCAATGTGTTTAACCCGTACTGCGCCATTGTAATTACCAACGTACAGTGTACAGTGTACATCACTCTTAAAGCACAATGCAACCCCAGTTTATTTCTATAAAAATGAAAAATAAGTGAAACAGAATTGCGAAAGTTTGAAATAAATTGGACCAATATTAAGATAATTCTGAATGTTTTAAATATGAGATCATTAAAAAAGTATGAATATCAAATAGGCCATTTGGTCCTTGGATTGTGACATGGATAATTCTCCTGTTTGTAGTGTACACAAATATCATTGATTTTTGTTTTCCTCCTGAGTGCCTGCCCCCTTTGGGCACTACTCAAATATATTATGGATAGCATATTTAATAGGTCCTCCAAGGAGTAAAAGACTCATGAGTCACACATTTTTGTTTTGGTTGAAATTGTAGTCATTTTGTGTGTTGGAAGGAATTGAAAAGTTGTCTTAAACCACGTTACAGTGACATTACAAATCAGCCAATTTGAAATTCCCATATGTATAGTGATTATAACTTTAACAAATGCAAAGCTTATGGTTTTTCTGATTTCCTCAGTCTGCATCTCTCATTTTTCTCATTCTTTTAGAGTACTTTGCTACTCTGATTGAATTTTCCTTTAAATACCTTTTTCGTCTCTAATTCTATTCACAGTTCCAGCGTATGATCTTCGAGGTAGCTGATCTGGCTGTTGCCTCTCCCGCTACTGTCAGCCGCTGTGGTATGGTCTACCTCGAGCCCAGTATCCTGGGCCTTAATCCGTTTGTTGAATGCTGGCTCAAGAAGCTTCCTGATGCCATCTACCCTCACAAAGATAAGATGCAGGCTCTCTTTGATGCTTTCCTGGAGGTATGTTTGTCTCCACTTCAAGTCTTGCTCAAAAACGACACAGTAAATCATTTTGAAAAACAACCACTGCAAAGTAGAATGTCACAATTTTGTATAATTGCATGGGGCCTTTTTGTGTCCCCATTTGATTATTTTACTTTAATACACCTATTGATTTGATTTTAAATTTGCTGAGGCTTTTTTCTCTATTGCTTCCGTTTTGAGTCCCGCCTCGGCACCAATGTCCTTTGGCAAGACATTAATCTTCATTTGCCACTCTTCTCCCAAGTGCCCGATAGGAAAGAACTCCTTGAATGATTTAGTGCATTTATATCGCAGCTCACCTACAGCTGGGGTGTGATACTTTGTATTGAGCACAGCAGAGTATATTCATATAGAAGCTGCGCTATATAAACGAACCTATTATTATTATCTTTGACAGGAATCTCTTGAATTCATGCGAGCCAACTGCAAGGAGATTGTGTCCTCTATCGACAGTAACCTAACCCTGAGTCTGCTCAAGCTTCTAGACTGCTTCTTCACTCCATTCGTACCTAGAGAGGTATGTTCAAACTCATCAGTATCATCATCATACTGTGCTCTGTTTTGATAAGGCTTTAGAAGGGAAGTCCACCCTGGTATTATCTTGGTTTTAATAAAAGTAGAAAACTAAGAGAAACAAATTGTTATTAACAGTTTGAGCAATGTCTGATTTGAAATGGGGAAGTTATGAATTTTGAAAGTTGTCATCGGTGTAACACAAAGTGGCGATCCTTTGATGTATCTTGCGAGCTCCTCTCCAATTTGTTTTGTACAGAAAATTTCATGAACTTTTTTTCTTTGTTGATGATGGAAAAAGACTTTTTTCGTACATGGGTTGTATACAAATATATTTGCAATAAAATTATAGTACAGGGCAATTGATGTAATTGTTCATATCATTACATCTTTTCACATCTCTTTATCCGTTCATCTATTGATATATGTAGACAATCCTTTGTTGCTTATATAGTACTGTTCCACTGAAAATATGCAATAGCTGTAGTCATTTTAGTTGTATTGAATTTCCTCATATAATTATATTCTTTTGTATTAATTGATTCTTTATCACGGAATCCCAAGAGGAGTTTTGCTTTGCCCACCATCACATGCTCCACTTCAGATCTCAGTAGTCATGTTTATTTTATTCAGTTTTGAATTATTTGATATCATGTTTATTCCATCCATTTTTTTAAATTCTCCACATCGCCAGCTTAATACTTCCTGCAAACCCCCAGTGTATTAGAAGTATAATCAGTATTTAGTGGCAATTAAACCTGTTTTAAGCTTCTGTTATGCTAGACAAATAGAACTATTTTTCTCATAGTTTGAATTTATTTTATGTCATCATTTGTATGTTTTCTTCTTTATTGTCATGTTGAAATCCTTTATACCGCAAAAATTATCATTATTGACCTATGATTATTACTCTTGGTTTTGCATCAACAATGCAATATTCATCTCTTGCCTTTTTAAAGCAACGTACGCTTATGAATTCCTTATATTGTTCACTCAAATCGCAGTTGTAATAGAGACTGCAATGATTACTGTATTTGAAATGAAATGTGATTTGATCCCTCCCTCCTCCCTAAAATTGCAATGCATGTATCTTAAAAAAGTAATCAATGCTTATATATGTTATGTTATGTTATGTTATATATTTTTTTGCAAAAAAATAAAAATAAAATGCATGTTCTTATTATGTTTGTACTCACAAATGAAAGAAAATAATTCCTATGCTAAAGAAAGTTGTATATACTGATCGACATACCTATAAGAATGAAGAAAAAACAACAACAAGGAATCCCTTTGCTAATTATCTCTCTTCCCCTGCATATTATGCTTCATGATTATTTTTTTTAGGATAAAGATGATGTAAGTTAAAAACAAAGCTTTTAAGAGCAAGTCAGTGTGATGTGGAAACTAACGTGTTCGATTCATCTACCAATCTACCACGATTAAGTCCTAATTTTAATACATAGAAAACCCTATGTTTTTTGGTACCCATTTCAAAAATTATTTTTAAAATTATTTGTGTCATTGGTTTGATTAATATCACATCACAATAATTAACATCATATTAATTAAACTTGGACCATAGTTCATGTTCATAATTTCCACATTCATTCTAATATACTAACATTACATTTTGTTCAATATTTTGTTACCTAACTTAATACATCACCTAAGCCAGCTAACACCCTAATGCATGCTTGTGGTGTTCAATTTTGCATATTAATAGTGTCCAGCATTTTTGTGCCTAATAATGAGAGCAAGCTAAACTTTCATTGCCATTAATAATCTTCAAATCAATTATTGACCTCTGTGTAATACAACGGTCGTGGAAACTTGTGTGATGTCAAATATCATATTGAAGACGGCCCCCTGTCAGAAGAAGTCACATCAGCAAAAGCCCAGTAATACCTTAACAAAGTATGCCTTTTGAAATACCCCCCACCCCCCTCCTCCCCCCCCCCCAAAAAAAAAAAAAAAAAAAAAAAATGAAAGTGAATAAAAAATATAAATGAATAAATCAATCAATCAATCAATAAATAAATAAATAAATAATGAAATAAAACGAATATAATAAGAATAAAAATAAAATACAAATAATAATAATAAAATTATAAAAAAATTAACACATGCCTCATGGACATCAGTCTAACGTTAATTTCAAAATAATACAAACAGGATTTTCCAAGTGATTGTATCATATTGAGTCCAACTGAAACTTCTTGAAATGAAGATGTTTTTTCTAAACCCTGTACACGTATAAAGAAATCTCATTCTGTTATTATATCTAAACATGTTATACCTTTAACAATAATACTGATACATTTCTTGCAGCCAATATTCCTCTTCACTTTACATTCTAATTGCACAGCTTGAAATTCACTAGTTTTTTTTCTCCAAATAATATAGTATCCCTTTAGAATGTAATTACTGATCAAAATATTGTCAGTTCCAGAGCAACAACTATACATCAATATTCTTGTGAACAATTATTTAAAGTTATGACCAAGAACTACTTGGTGATAATCATGTTTCCACAACATGAGCATTAAAGGTATCGTTTAACAATGGTAAATCTGAGACGCACGGCCCTACGTGTTATCAGTTTCTGTGATATGGTGTAATATTGAAGCCAAAAAAAAGTTGCGCTTCAAAATGATCAAGAAGTGCCTCAAAAAGTAAAAATCTTTGAGTGACCGGTTTTACCAGACTCGTTTCCCCCAGTAGACTGTAGTGTTATGAAAACCGTTAGGAAAACACAAAATTTGATTTAGATTTCCAATCATAAATATCTTGATAATCAGACAGGCGATCAGCTTGTAAAAGTCATGGGATTCCTGACTAACCTAAAGGTTTATAATTACCATTGCAGCATGAGCTAAATCCAGAATTTTGTTTCAGAATCTGAGACAAATTAGTTACCCGATCCCTTTATTATTTTATGCCTTGTATTGTTGGTACATGTCTTATTAGGGTGATGCACCTCTACCCCAAGAGAAGTTGGATCGCATCGGTGAGTTGATCGAACCCTGGTTCATCTTCGCTCTCATCTGGACTGTGGGAGGGGCCGTTGACTTTGACGGAAGGACAAAGTTCAATGGTTTCATGAGGGAGAAAATGAAGAAGGAAAACGTAAGTTGGTACATAGCGTATGTTTTGAATGGTTTATGATGATGATAATGATGAGAGTGATGATGTTGATGATAATGGTGATGAAGGTGAAGATGATGATTATGATGATGATGATGATGATGATGATGATGCTGATGATGAAGATGATGATGCTGATGATAATGATGGTGATGATGGTGATGATAATGATGATGATGCTGATGATAATGATGATGATGATGATGATAATGATGATGATGAAGGTGATGATGATGATGATAATGGTGATGATGATGATGATGATGACAACGATGATGATGATAGTGATGATATTGATGATGGTGATGATGATGATTATGAAGACGATGACAACGATGACAACGATGATGATGATGATGATGATACAGATACCACTGATAACAGGTAAAATGAAAGCTTATAAACAACGACACAAAAAATCCTTTAATTTCTAATTTCTAAATTCTGTCATTGCTTGATTTATTATTTTTTTACTTCAATCCAGATCCAGTTACTAATGCCAGAAGAAGGTATGGTCTTTGACTACAAACTTGATGATGGAGGAATAAGCAAGCGTCCCTCGAGGGATGATGATGAAGAGGAGGAGGAGGGAGCAAATAAGCAGGTAAGAAAAAAGAAGGTCTTCCATATCATCCAAATGACTTGTTAACCTTAAAGTTAATTATTGAACATACATACAGTATGGCTCCAAGAGTATTTCTAGTGTACATGATTCTGATATTATAGAATTTTCTCTCTCTCAAATTCTAACGCGCAACTAAGTTGTTTCTTAGAATCTAGATATACATTTCTATGATACAATCTATTCCATAGCATGTGTTTTAGTGTTTTCAGACTAATTACTATTTTCATCTACTTTTTCAAGGAAATTATAACAGTCACGATGTAAATTTGATTGTTTGTAATGTCCATCTAATTTAACCTTTGCTTTCTTAGTAATGATTTCCAGTAATCTTGCTTCCCAGCAAATATCATGTAATCGATATCTTCTGTAGGTATTTCTTACAGTGTTTATTGTGTAATAAACTCGAGTAATTACTTTCTCAACTGTAATATGGGTTTACCATACTATTTCTTTTATCAATTTCCCTCTAATATTGGTTGTATATAGTATGTGGGATTGTTTTATTGTCTAAAAGTAAAGTACTCTGATTCATAATCTCAAACTCTTTTTTACTTTCTTTTTAGAGCATAGATGTAAAGATAAACCTGATTTCCAGTTCCTTGTATTTAGTTTTGTTTACATTGATTGGTGTAAAATACTGTAGGCAGTGTGTGAAAATCTGCAAGAGAGACAATCTGAAAATTTTATTTCCTTATCATCTAAACCTGAAATGACTTGAGTTAACTATTTTTCATTAAATAATGCGATGTTTCTATTTTAATACTAACATTTTCTCTTCATCCTCCTCCTTGTGAAATGACATTCTAAATCTAAGGGATTTGCCTTCTATCTTTTGGATGACGAACAATGTTCTACAGACCCGGTAATCAGAATGTAGACCAGCACAGACCCCTACAGAGCATGATGTAGTTGAGGTCCCAAAACCCGGCCAGACCAAGACCCAAATCATTGTGTCATAGATCCAGGACCTTTGCTAATATATAGGTTTAAGAGTGAGCCCAGAGAACAGTTCCCACATCCTGACAAATGGGTCTCAAATCCTAGTCCAAGATCTAACCATTTAGACAAACTTCTTGACGCAAATGTCCCAAAACCAAGACTAGCTTGTATGTGAGGCCAAAGCCTTGACAGATTGGACCCAAAACCTAAACTAAAGACTTTGTAGAACGTAATAGACTCGGACCTAACCGGTAGATATAATGAGCAAAGTGCTGTTACACATTGGACTTGGATCCCAGATCAAAACTTTTACCATTATTAAAGACCAAGACTTGAACATTCACAGGTTGTCAAGTTTCCAAGACCTGACAAAGTCCTCACTGCTCTAATTTACTCTTGAGACCTGAGCATGATTATCGCTATCCACATCACTCTCACTATTTGCACTGCATGTCAATGGTAATCTCCCTCCATCACTTGGCTATTGAAACCTTCAAAGGCATGCTAATTGGTATATTTCATCAGTTCGACATAAAGTTATATTACATCAGCAGCTTCACACATTACTTAACAATTTCAGAAGCACGAGCTATAGCAGAGCTAGTGGTCCAAAATGTGTTTTACCATGTTACAATGACAGGTTTAAAGTTTGATACTCTTTTGGTTTGAAAAATCAGCAACTAATTCTCACCCAAAATTATCTATGAAATATGGGTCATTACATTTGTGTGAAAATGCTTAAAAAATGGCTCAGATAGTAAGCAAATAACTACCGTTGGTAAAGGTGATGGGACAAACTATCACTTCCGAGGCGATCTGGATGTAGCTATCTTTCCGAAGCGAAGCTGAGGAAAGATAGCGTATAAATTCAGATCGCCGAGGAAGTGAAAGTTTGCCATCGCCTGAAACCAAAAGGTGATTATATGCTTTATATTCCACATCGGAAACATTTCACTTCTTCCGTCATATTAGAGCAACAAGTCATCAATTAACAGCTAGCAAACGGTGTACGATATGTACACAGTGCATGCAGTATGGTGGTGTGACCCTATAGTTCGCGGGTGGCCAAAGTTTGCTTACTAACACTAAAAGCGCTTATAGAGGAGAGCAATACGCAGCGTATACAATTAAAGTGCGTTGCACTGTGTAGATAGGACTTCTATCTTCAGTGAAAGTGCGTTAAACTGTGTAGATGGTAGCCTATCTACAAAGTTTAACAAACTTTTTGCTTCTTCCAGCAATGATGGGCAAACTATCTCTCATCACGTGATTTACTTTTGACCAATCGTAGAGCAAGATTCTTAGTATGTGGAATATAATACCAGAGAGCATTGAAGAACCCTTTATAAGCAATTAAGCTAGCCCTGGGCCCCTGCCACAATGGACTTCACTCTTTGCATGCATTGTTTCATTTCATTTCAAGTTCCAATTTTACATTTTTAAATTTTGGTTTGTGGACCACTCTGGCTATAAAGGCCAGCAGAAGCCAACTTTTGATTGGTACGTCGCAACTAGTCACGGAAGTTTATGTATCATAATTACAGCAGTACATTGAAGAGATAACTATGTTAGCTTATCTTGATACGTGTAACAGGTAGAGAAACCAACTTCTGATCAGGAAATGATCTTCACAGAGGTTTGTAAATGAAGTTTTAGACTCTGAATGTATAAAGAAAGAATGGTGTCTTCTATTTTCTATTGGGACAAGGGTTGAAGTGTGTTACAAGTTTTTCAGGTTCGTTGATTTTGTGCTGTCATGTCAATACAGTAATGTATCTCTCAGACTTTTTGTTGTTGTTTCTCTTATCTTGTTTGTTATTGTTGGAATAAGTCGTACATTAGAGTTTGGATAATATTTATTGAATGAAACTTTTTTCGAGATTCATTCAAGATGCAAATATTAGGCAAGTTAGGCGAGTTCAATTTGAATACTGATGAAATGAGTGTTGTCCTATTGCAAACCTTTATGCACTTGTATTTTGTAATTTTTCCCCCATTAAAAATGCATAATTTTAAAAGAATATTCCCATTACTGCCTGAGCATCATTGTTATCTATTTATTTTGTATCTTATTAGTGTATTAGGGTTGCATTTCATGTTTGCACCATGGATGCACGTAGACACAAAAATTTAGCCTTTTTACTTCTATTCATATCCTAAGGGTAAAAATAATGTTGTCATGAAATGAATGAAAAATCATGAAAGTTCTGCATATTAAAATCATTGAATTGAGTATAGGTGTGTTCATTTCTTCTCATTTATTACAAATCAATGACTTGAAGAAAAAGATTATTGACTTCAGTTAGAGTTTGTTTGCTTCATGTACAAGTAAATTCATTGAATGTAGGGATTTTCATCAGAAATATCAAATGTACAGGAAAATAGCACTTTTGGTAGTTATCTGGAATTTTTTAATTCAAGAAATATGATCACACATTAACAGGGACAAAGATGGTAAAAGATAGGTGACCATGAAACAGGTCATGTTCTTTTTGTTAATAAAGGGAATTCTGTAGTATATGTACATGGCAATTTGCATGTTTATGTAAAATAATATTATTGAGAGTTGTACATGTAGATTTTGAAGGTGTTGTGGTTTGGGGTATCACTTCAGGGTTATTGCATGCTTTCAAGTTTGGTTCTCATAAAGTTATCACTTTACTTTGTGTAAAATGTACTTTTCCTATTTCATATATGCACTCTCTGCACTAACATTTTGGGGGTCATTTTTCATGCACATTGTATACTTCACAGTTTTCAACTTTTAAAACTCTCTCTAAAGAGAACAATCACATAAAATCTCCTTTATTTGATTTTTTGTCTTGAATTTTTCTGTTGTTTTTCTTTTTTGGGGGGTCAATGTAGCATTAAGGCATTCTGAAGAAATTTTCAAAAAAAAAGGAAGGGTAGTTGTTATATTTACTTCCACTGTTAGTGCTATAACTGCTGTAACGGCCGCGTCATACCAAAAGAGGTTAAAAGATGGGGGTTGTTGCTACCTTGTTTGGCGTTCAACAATAAGGGATAGAGCAACTTCGATCTGGCGCTGCTCAGTGGCTGCCGGGCTCACGATCAATTGGGCAAAAAGAATTTCCGTTTCGGTTTAATAAAATTTGGAGTGGACTATTAGACTATTATTATTATTATTATAAAATATATGGATTAGTTGCCTTACAGGCGGGAGCAAAGTGGTTTATTCACTCAACTTTCAGTCATAAAGTACAGGGTTCAAATCCTTGTCATGTGCCTATATTTATTGACAAGGTATTTCATTGTATTTCATTATACCCAGGGGTAGCACATGGGTATGCATGAGGGAGTTTTTTTATACTATGTGTTATATCTTTTTAAAAGGCTGCCGATACAATACACAATTATGTACTATCTTTCCAAAATGCACAATCGCATTATTTTGAATGGACTATAGGCCGATTTAAAATTGGAATATTATTATAATTAATTTTGATTTTTGGTTTGGTTTTGGTGATAGATCTGCTGGAAGAACTGGATGAGTGGTATCGCTCAGGTTGAAATCTCGCATGAGATGCAGTACTCTGACATCATCGTACCAACCAGTGACAGCATCAGGGGGTCGTATCTTCTGGATATGCTGCTCACCAATAGAAAACAGGTCAGTATATTATTTATAATAAATTGCAGAGCAGCTAAACTAGTCATTTGTCAGTGCATGTTTGTGAACGAGGGATGGGAGAAGGTTGAAGAGACAGGCACAGAAAGAAAGAATTTAATAGGGAAGAGAAGGGAACTGAAGGAATCCCAAAGAGAGAGAGAGGGGAGGGAGAGAGGGAGGGAGTGTGAAAGAGAGAGAGAGAGGGAGGGATGGTGAGAGTAAGGGAGAGAGAAAGAGAGGGGGGGGGGGGTGGAGAGGAGTGTGAGAGAGACAGAGAGAAGGGGGTGAAAGAGAAAAGAATAAAGACTAAAGTGAAGTATCAGATAGTGGTGAGAGAGATAAGGGAACAAACAAGAATTAGGTGTTTTGGTTTGCATCTGTAAGTTTGTAAGAAGTAGAAACTTAATCATATTTCATTACCTCCAATCTGTATTCTGAACGATATCTCTGTACTTACCCCCACCTTCTCCTCTTTCATTGATCTTTGACCTTAGGTCATCTGTGTAGGTGACACGGGTACAGGCAAGACAATGACCATCTCTGACAAGCTCCTCAAGTCTATGCCTGCCAAGTACATTAGTAACTTCATCTCCTTCTCTGCTCGTACCAGCGCCAATCAAACCCAGGATCTCATTGACAGCAAGCTTGACAAAAGGTAAAGTTAGACTAATCTGAAAGAATTCATCACTGGTCTGTTTTTAGACAATTATGGTAATTTGGCTTACGGTACAAACTATATATGGCTTTGAGTGATGTAAAACAAAAAAGAAATTACATAGAAATGATGGGATTGCCACGGAAGTTGTGTTTGTGGTATAAAATAGAGTTTGTATGTACTTATATTATGTTGAATAAACATCTTAAATTCTTTTGGCTGATTCTTATTGTACAAGTGAGAATTGTTTTTACTCATATGTCATTGACTTAACATTTAAGCATTGGATATTTTGTGAGTTCGCTGATGAAAACTCTGCATCGGGTTTGAAGCAGTTCATTTAACATTTAGTCTTGATTTGATTGAAAGAAAAATTTCTTCATCTTTTTGTGAAGGCGCAAAGGAGTGTTTGGTCCACCTCTTGGCAAGCATTTCATCCTGTTTGTGGATGACCTGAACATGCCTGGTCTGGAGGTGTATGGAGCCCAGCCTCCAATTGAGCTGGTCAGACAGTGGATGGATCACAAGGGCTGGTATGACAGAAAACAGATTGGTAAGTTGATGATGGTTATGATGATGATAGTGGTGATGGTGGTGGTGGTAATGATGGCGGTGATGATGGCGGTGGTGATAATGATGATGGTGGTGGTGGTGGTGGTGGTGGTGGTGGTGGTGGTGGTGCTGGTGCTGGTGGTGACAATGATGATGATGGTGGTGATGACGATGATGACGGTGATGATGATGGTGATGGTGACAATGATGATGATGATGGTGGTGATGATGTTGATAATGATGATGCTGATGTTGATAATGATGATGTTGATGTTGCTAATGATGATAGAGATGATGATGATGTAGGTTTTGATTATGATGATGGTGATGCAGGTGATGTTGATAGTGATGATGTTGATAATGATGATGTTGATAATGATGATAGAGATGATGATGTAGGTTTTGATTATGATGATGGTGATGTTGGTATTGATGACAATAACGATAAGAATGGTAATGATAATGAAATACTACTGATGACAAACAACTTTTCAAAACACTTTATCTTTCTTTCCTCTTGTAAATAGGTGCCTTCAGGGAGCTTGTGGATATCGGATTCTGTTGCGCCATGGGCCCACCTGGTGGAGGTCGTAACCCTGTGACAGCCCGTCTGATGCGTCACTTTAACTACATCTCCTTCCTCGAGATGCAAAGGGAGAGCAAGGTCCGCATCTTTGCCACCATTCTCAACAGTTGGCTTGGTGAGTAGTGACTGCTTTCATCTTTTGAATGAAACACCAGTAAATGATGTAGAACTCTATTGTAGGGTTCAAACATGGACTCTGTCAGGGAGACGGAACATTGAACAGAAACCTTTGAAAATGTGGTGCTAACGAAGAATGCAGATTATGAGCTAGGTTATGAACATCAGCAATATAGAATGCTACAAAGAGCAAGCAGAGAAAGGGAGCTGATGAAGGTGGTACCCCCCAAAAAAGGAAACTTGTATGAGCCAGACATTTTAAAAGAGGAGGAGGACTACTGAAGATATTGTTGAAACGTGAAAGAGGTAGACAACGAATCATTTGGCTTTGACAACATCAAGCAGTGGACTGCACTTTGTTATTAAGAGGTCAGAGCAAGCTCTCATGGTCAAAGACAATGGATGTGCATATATAACCACCCCCGACCTGGGACGACACCAGATAAATCAAATTATGCAATGTAGAAAGATGCATTGTAGCTCTACCTATTCATCTATGAAAACCTCAAAATATATGAGAGAGATTTGCCTCAAAATGTTCTCAAGATGATGTATTTGTTTGTAGATGTAGATGTTTGTATTTTGTTAACAACAAGTCAAACATGTGGGGGGAAAATGGAGTGTGTGTGATATTTTATCGATATTGATAATAACAAGAGTAGTTGATCTGTATAATGAATCCATGGATATATATATACATGTATGCAAAAGTATATTTAAATTTGATAATTATGATGATAATGATTATGATGCTGACGATGATGAAGAAGATGATGAGGATGACAACATTTGATCTCTCATTTGTAAAAGCAAATATTTTGTTTAGCAAATGTGTCTGCATTTATTGATATATCAAATATCAAACATTCATATAACAATAATAGTATATAACATAATTGATTTACATAAATAGTGACAACTGAAATACACACACATAAAAATGCATGTATATATCTTAATTGAAAACTTGATAAGTATAGAGGTAAGTAAAAGAATGAAGATAAATGCAGAGGCCAACTATCATAAGCATGAATGCTTGAGTCGATAGCAGCCGGAGGCATAGGAGGCCATGTAAAATGATTCATCTATGATTTGTAACCTTGATCTCTAAAATATAAAAGCATAGTAGGAGACATTATGAAATGATTCATCTCTGATTTTTAACCTTGATCTCTCACTAATGCAGCTGGTAACACCTCCTTGAAAGAGCATGCCCACCAAGTGGTGAATGCAGCCATTGATGTGTATGAGACCATCATCACCCAGCTTCTACCAACCCCTGCTAAGAGTCACTACACATTCAACTTGAGAGATCTCTCCAAGGTCTTCCAAGGTAATTAAAAAATTAATAGATTTGCAGTAAAATAGGAATTTCGGAATTCAAATTATATTTTTTTCTACCATGAGATTAGATTCTTCAAAACAAAAACAAAAAGGAAAAAAGAGATCAAACATTTAGAATGAAACCATCACCTTCAACTTCAGGGACCCGTTCCACAAAGCCTTTTTTCAATGACAAATGACAAATATCAGTGAGAAATCTGCTGATAACCAATCAGAAGCAAGGATTTTCAGTAGCTTATAAAAAAAACTGTCATTTGTCACTGATGACAAGTTTTGTCATATATATTTGGCCAAACCTAGATGACTTACGTATCAGTCTCTGTATTCCTCATTAATCACCATCATTATTTAACTAAATGAATAAACATAAAATTGAGTCATGAATAAATTTTCAATAATCTTTAAGAATTTGATTACACTTTCAACTTCAGGTATGCTGATGGCTGACAGTTCCAAGATTGAGGACGTGAGCCAGCTCCTGCGGCTGTGGCATCACGAGAACTGCCGCGTCTTCCAGGATCGTCTGGTCAATAACCAGGACCGGGAGTGGTTCTCTGGCTACCTCGAGGAGAAGATAACCAAGGACTTTGGCTGCAAGATGGACGAGGTCAACCCCCGACAGCCCATGCTCTACGGTGACTTCATGGTCGCCAATGTTGATAATAAGGTCTATGCAGAGGTCACTGATCAAGAAAAGGTAATATCGAGGGGTCAGTGACACAAAGACGTAACTCCATTTTGGCCATTTTGAGAAAAAAAGTTGTTTATGTGTCACTGAGCACTTGGGCCTTAAGGAGTTTAGTCTATGTTTCACTAGCCATTGACTTCAATGGGGTGTCGGGTGGAGTTAAGTCTTTGTATTTCCTGGAAAGCCCACATTTTTCTGAACATTTTGATATCAAATACTCATGCATTTAGGCAAAATATGGAGTTATGTCTTTGTGTCACTGAACCCTTGAAGTGATGGTTGTGCCTGTCTCATTGAGAAAGAATTAAGCAAGCCAGAGTCCTTTTTTTCCCTCAAATCTCACACTTCCCTAAGAATTTATAAGTATATATATCTCATGGTTTTTTAATGAGTACAAGTTCAAAAGCTTGAGGGCAAAGATGTTAGATAGACAAAGAAAAAGTTCCATTGAATATGAAATCCATGCCATTTTCCTGTAATTAGTTGCTGATTCCTGCACTAAGGAAAATATAATGTAATTAAGATGGCATATTTATCATCAAAGTGCTTGCCAATTCAAAACTGAATTACCTAATATGGGCAGGAAGGGCAAATGCAACTGGGGGGTGTTTCACAAAGAACCTAAGTCGAACTGAACTCTAAGTTGGACTTAAAAGTTATAGAGAGCCATGTGTAGCCTTAAAATACAATATAATAAAAAGCAAAAATTCAAGTATTTCTGACTTTTCCTAAATTCCACATCATTGATAATAGAAAATATGAATGATTTGAATCAACATTTTATGCCTTTTAAATTAACTTTTACAAAATATTTTCAAGGATGCTAATGGCTTTCCATAATTGTTAAGTCCAACTTAGAAATAAGTTCAACTTAGGATCTTTATGAAACAGGGTCCTGATCTCTTTGTTACCCGCAGATGGTGAATGTGATGGAGGAGTACCTAGAGGACTATAACCAAGTCAATACCGCTGTCATGAGGCTGGTCCTGTTTGAGGATGCAACCAAGCACGTCTGCCGTATCACTCGTGTCATCCGTCAGCCCCTTGGCAACGCTCTGCTGCTGGGAGTGGGTGGTAGCGGGAGACAGAGTCTCACAAGACTCGCTGCTCACATGTAAGTCTTAAAGCCCCACTGCACTACTTATAGCTACTTGCTCCCTCTATATAGAAAACAATGCCTAATTGGTGACCATTGGTCCCCCATGATCCTCTTTTTCTTATGTCAATTGAGAGCTGAGTTGATGAGATAGCCACCTAATCCCTCCCGGCCAAACTAGTACAGCTGGCCTTTAACCCTCAGTGTTTTTGTTGTTGTTGTTATTGTTTTATTGTAGAAGCAAAGTTTGCCATTTTATCAACGTAATGTTGGTGATATTCATATGTAAAAAAAAACTTATTAGAAATCTTTTTCATGAGTCTATAATGAGCATAATTTTCCAGGCAATATTAGTTTTATTTGAATTTAAGTCTGCATGTAAATTAATGTAGTTCTTAACCTGCCTCCGTAATGGGGTAGGATAGAGATTTTAGTTTGTTTTAGAACTTAAGAATAAGAAATTAAACCTGAGTTAAGAGCCCGCTATCAATCACGTTATGTTCAGGTTTAACTACAAAAACCTTAAAAATCTGATTAATTTTTTTTCTCAAAAACCTTGTTTGTCACTCTGATATTCCTCATGTTCTGCAGTTGTTCCTTGGGGGGCATTTCACATAGCCTTTTTCAATGACAATTGACAAAAATCAGTGACAAATCTGCTGATAACCAATCAGAAGCAAGGATTTCAGTAGCTTATAACAAAAACTATAATTTGTCACTGATGACAAGTTTTGTGAAACACCCCCCTGGTCTATCATTCTGTCCTTCTCTCTATTTCCTCAGCGCTGAGTACGATCTCTTCCAGATAGAGCTGTCTAAGAACTACGGTGTGAATGAATGGAGGGAAGATCTGAAGACAATCCTCCTCAAGGCTGGTCTGGAGAACAAGGCCATTGTGTTCCTCTTCAGTGATACCCAGGTGTGTAAATCGTTATGTCGTCCCCGTCTTTTTGTTTAATTGGCAACCTTACATATTCATGCATGAATGTCTTTGCCCATCTACTTCTTCATGGCTATAATGATGTTCATCTTTTGGATGAAGACAAGTTTTTTAAAGGGTATTTCCCCAAATCCACTACAGAAAATTGAATAGAAAATTCAAAGACATGATAACAACAACAACAAGAACAAAATAGTTTGGATTACAGCTAGGACTTAAAATTGATTACCGGTATGCGTCTCATCCCTTTTTAATCACTGCTTTAAAGACAAAAAAAGAACAAAGAAAGAAAAGGAATAATGAGTGTTTTATATCAACCGATAATCAATATAAGTCAATATAAATCAATATAAATCTGATGAATTGCTTTGGGCTGTAAATTGCTTGCTTGCTTGCTAGGTGCTTTTTCTGTTCCAGACTTTGGCAATCATGGCTCTCCATTGACTAGCTGTGGTCATTTGTAATGTGGTGATTGAATATTGAATATTCATTAAGCTTTCTCTCCCTGAATTTTTACACCGGGTGCCAAAATGACTTTGAGTTCCCTTACTAACTCCCTATCTCTCTTTGTTTACAAAACAAAACAGATCAAGAATGAGTCTTTCTTAGAAGACATCAACAATATCCTGAACTCTGGAGACGTCCCCAACCTCTATGGTTTTGATGAGCTCGACTCCATCTACAATGCTATGAAACCCGTTGTCCTGGATTCAGGCATGCAAGCAACCAAGGCTAATCTCTTCTCGGCTTATACCAAGAGAGTCAAGTCCAACATCCATACTGTGCTCTGTATGAGGTAAAGATGATAAAGCTTTATTTTTAAAGAATTGGTAATTTAAAATTCATGCACAAAGTCCAGTGATTCCTATTCCTTTTATCAATATGGAGTTATCAGTTTAGAGGTGTCATGGTCTAGCGGTTACGTACCTGGACTGTTCAAGTCCTGCTGCAGCACTTGTGTCCTTTGAGAAGACATTAATCTTCATTTGCCACTGTCCACCCAGGTGAAGTAAATTGGTACCCAGTAGAAAGCAGTTCCTTGAATGCTTTAGTGCCTTTATCATGGTGATCAGCTACAACCATGGTAATAAAATACAATGTACTTGATGTACATACATGTACAAATGTAGGAATCACACTGTCACATCATCAAATCAAATGGAACACACTCTTTTTGTTGAAATATTCATTGATGTTGTCCTTAATCTTAAGCACATTTAGTGGGTATCATACTCAGTACTCTTATTTAGGACTCATTTACAGTGATACATTTGTTTCAAGTACCGGTTTCATTCCATAATTTCATGCATGGTGTAAAGGTAAATTTTTACCAGCCAAGAATAAAAAGGAAAGTTTAATTGTGAATATCATTTTGAAATAGTTTTAACATCATGTGAAATGCAAACACCTAAATTCCACATACTATTCAATTCATTTAGACGAAAGTACAGTAGTTAAATGAACCTGAAGAGGACTTATAATGCATAACGTATAAAGACTGTGACTCACTAATTATTGAACTGATATCACTAAGAACATAATTGTGTAAGTCAGTCAATCACTATCTGTAAATGTCTTTAAATCAAAACTGAAAACACATTATTTTAATTAACTGTAAATCTAAGCATATCAGGAACTCTTGTACATGTAGCGCAGTAGAATATATACTTAATGTTGGATAGTTTCTGTGCTCTATAAATGTATTATTATTATTAATGCAACTCTATTTGTTCTCTCTCTAGTCCCATTGGTGAGGTCTTCCGTGCCCGTCTGCGTCAGTTCCCATCGTTGGTCAATTGCTGTACCATAGATTGGTTCAGTGAGTGGCCAAATGAAGCCCTGCTCTCTGTAGCCAGGAACTTCCTCAATGACATCCCGGATCTAGATGAAGGTCCAGAGATTGTAGATGGTCTGGTAAGTTTCTCAATTGTTGTTCATATACTGCATTATGATATATTGGTAAAAGCTCTTGGCTTTCATACAAGAGGTCCCGGGTTCAAACCTTGCTTGGCTTGGTGCATACATACATGTAATCGGGAGCGACAGGAGGGTCAAATCTGACTGACATGAGCGCTATACAAGAACCCACTATTATTATTATTATTATCCTTTGACGAGGTGTTTTTCCCACATTTTACATTGTTTGTAAAGGGGTGTTGGATAGATGTAATTCTTCGTTTTTATGCTGCTATATTTTTACCTTACATTGTTCATTAGCTTAAAGTAGGAAGCTTTGCTTCATCTAAAAAACGCCATTGAACTATACTTTTATGCTCTCAATTCTCTCATTCTGTTTTGAAATTTGATGGAAGGTACATTTCTTGCCATTTACATTATGAAATGCATCTAAATTCTGAAGTCCTACTCAGAGCCATTTGTACACCGAGTTTGGCCAAATTGGTTTCAAGTTGGTCCTAACAAAGCAGCATTTTGCCATATTGTGCTCAACTCGAGACAGGTTGGCTAAACTGTTTCTATCAATGGCTCAGGGGTTAGCTGTTTCATAAAATTTATTATCTATAACAAATGCTAAATTTCTATGACAAATTTGCTCTCAGCCAATCAGATGCCATGATTTCAGTAGCTTATAACAACAGTAGCTTGTAACTTGTTATTGATATTATACAAATAGTGAATGGTCATGAGTGCAATGGTACTAGATTTTGCACGAGGTGAAAGATAAGAGACTCTATATTCAACGAGGCGCAGCCGAGTTGAATGGAGCGTCTCATCTTTCACCGAATGCAAAATATTGTTCCATTGCACGAATAAAGACCATTCACTATTTGTTTCATACAACACCTCGGACGTTAACGGGCTTAAAACAGTTTTCCTAGGCCTAAATCTCAGCGATTTTTTTGTTTGTTTTCAATTGATGAAATTTGCTGATAGTGAGCGCGCACTATTAAGCAGGCAGCAAACCAACCATTATGTTTATTGTTACGCGGAGTGCAATTTCGTTTGATCCTTTCGCACCATTGCACTCTGACGTCACTTAGCTCACCCTATACTTTGTACATCGTTAGTGACGTCAGAGTGCAATGGTGCGAAAGGATCAAACGGAATTGCACTGCTGGAAAATGATGCCGTTCAATGGTACTTTTAGCGCATGTCATGTGATCAAGAATTGACCAATGAGGTTGCAAGAATCTTAGTAGGCGTTGTATAATAAGTTTTATAAAACAGGGTTCTGGTCTTACTTAAGCTGACAAATTCTCTTAATCTATTCCATACTGTTTACTTACAGGTCAGAATGTGTGTGGTGGTCCATCAGTCTGTTGCTACCAAGTCAATCCAGTTCCTGGCTGAGCTTTCCCGTCATAACTACGTGACACCCACCAGCTATCTGGAGCTACTGGGTATCTACGGCAAGCTGCTTGGGCTCAAGAAGAACGAACTGAAGACGGCCAGGAACCGCACCAAGACAGGTTTGGATAAGGTAAGATCTTGACACGAGACAGGTTTACATGTTCTTAGCTGACAGTATTTCAATGCAGGAAACCGCACATTTAATATTCTTCGGAGTCCTTTCATAGTTTCCAAAGCCAATTAGTTGCTAATAAATTGGAGACTGTTAATGAAATAGATTTACATGAATTCAAAATTTCAAGTCTTCCTAGCAGAATTTCAAGTAGTTGACAAAACTTTAAAGACCTCACGCAGTAATGATAAGCTCAAAGTAGATTTATCAGCTTTCATTGGTTTTAGTTGATGATCATCATGATACTCCCAGATAAAGTAATTCTTCAATTTACATCTCTCCCGGTAGCTCCTGAAGACAAGAGACTTATCATTGTATTGTTAATTTGTTAAGTTATGTAAGTAATATTTTGTTTTCTTGGTAATTTAAGTAATTGTAATTAGTAATATTGATTTTTCTTGAAGTAATCTTGATTTGTGTACACCGCTTTGAAAATTTTATGACACAAGCGCTATATAATTTTTTTTATTATTATTATTATTGTTAGTTCTGTTTTATTCTTGTAAAGTATAGCTCCAGTTATTTTCTTATACCAGAAATTTCAGAACTTGAATTTTCTGGGGGTTGTAACCAGGAATGCCAGTTTTCAGGCAAAAGCCTAAATTTAGACCCTGGGGAGTTATTTTCAGACCATAGTTTGTGATTTTTGGTGTACAAAATAGCTCATTGTAGGTGAGATTTCAGGCCCTCTGATCAATTCTAACTGGCATCCCTGGTTGTAACTATTCTTGAATGTCCATCTCTCTCTCCTGATAGCTCCTGAGGACAGCGGATGACGTAGCAGCCATGCAGGAGGAGCTGGAGACCATGCAACCTATGCTAGAGGAGGCATCCAAGGAGACCTTGGTCACTATGGAGAGGATCAAAGTCGATACCGTAAGTCATGTGACCAAGGTTAAGCCCCACTGCGCTACTTATAGCTACTTGCGCCCTCTATATAGCAAACAATGCCTAATCGGTGCCTGTTGGTCCCCCATGATCCTCTTTTTCTTATGTTAATTGAGAGCTGATTTGGTGAGATAACCACCTGTCAGTGACCTTGTTGGGAGGTCTAAACCCCCCCCCCCCCTTGCGAAACTAGTACAGATGAGCTTTAATGGACAATATTGTCTCTATTTCAATGGACCTGAATTTCTCACCCTTGCAATCAACTAGATGCATGTAGTTATTGTTTCTATTTTTGCCATAGATTGAAACCCTGGGCTGCCGCATCAATTCGAATAGATTATACATGGGTAAAATATGTGTGACATTGGGTGACTTAGGCAGTCCCCTTCCATTTGTCAACTAAAGCAAAAGCATGTAACATATCTGCCATTTTAACTACACTTTTGATAACAAAAATAATAATTGGACTGATGAAGCACATTTTGCTATTAAAGATGATTGTTTTTTATCAGTTATCTTGTATTTTGGTAAAAGCCATATACTGCTCATGGATTCAAGGAATATCTTTATGTCAGGCATTTTTACAACTTCTGCTGGAGAGAGACAACTGCAATTCAATATTCAGCTTCTCTTCAAGGAAATAAGCTTCTCACATGAATCAAGTCTCCAACTTTTTAATAACTGAAAGTCAAAGGGAGAGACATTTATTCTCACCGTTAATTCTTCCTTTGGCTATATATCACTGAAAAATCACTTTGAATTTGAAAATTGACAATCCTTACAACTTTTGCTGGAGAGAGACAAGTGCAATTCAATATTCAGCTCCTCTTCAAGGAAATAAGCTTTTCACATGAATCCAGTCTTCAACTTTTGAATTACTTAAAGTCAAATGGAGAGACATTTGTTCTCATCGCAATTTTCTATTCCTTTGGCTATATATCACTGAATAATCACTTTGAAGTTGAAATTGACAATCCCTCTGAATTTTTATTTGCAGGTGAAAGCTAACGAGACCATGGAGCTTGTCCAGAAGGAGGAGCAGCAGGCCATGGCCAAGGCTAAGGACACTCAGGAGATCGCTGCCGACGCCCAGAGAGACCTGGATGAAGCCCTCCCTGCTCTAGATGCTGCCTTGGCCTCACTCAAATCGCTCAACCGTAACGACGTCGTAGAGGTTAGTGTGTATGACATGACTTTTACTTGGCTTTCTGTTTTATTTGTAAGTGAGTATGGCCTGTAGAGAATAAAGGACACTCCTGACGACGGATAGTCAACCTGTTTGAAACGTCGAGCCACTCCCTACCACCCATCCTCTCCAACCGGTGCTATAGTTCTCCTTAGAACTATAAGCTAAGAAAGATAACCAACAGTCTTTTTCAAGACTACACCAACAGTCCTTTTCAGGACTACACACAGTCAAGAAAGAAAGATTACCAAGAGTCCTTTTCAGGACTCCCCAATCCTCCCCCTCTCTCACATGGTGCAACCGCAAGCCTACTATATATACATCACCATGCAAGCCGATACTTACCATCAGCATCTAATAACTCTTTTGAGAACATTTACTTCATGTCTATATGTTGCATTTCTGTAAGGTCCAAACCCAAGTATGTTTGAAGCGGATCTTTTTGTCTTGATAATTTCCTTCCGTTTCTTCCCTCTCAATGACAGGTTCGTGCCCTTCAGCGTCCACCCAATGGTGTGCGTATGGTGATCGACGCAGTCTGCATCATGAGAGGAGTCAAACCTAAGAAGGTGGCAGGAGAGAAGCCAGGTTCCAAGATCGATGACTACTGGGATGCAGGCAAGGGACTCCTGCAGGACCCTGGCAAGTTTCTGGAGAGTCTTTTCGGATATGATAAGGTCAGTATCTTCAGTAGCCATTCCCTGTTATGTTCGATATTTTGAAGGTACTTGGGGGTGTTTCACAAAGATCCTAAGTTGAACTTATCTCTAAGTTGGACTTAGTTAGACAATCATGGAAAGCCGTTAGCATCTTTGTAAATGTTTTGTAAAGTTATTTTAAAAGGCATAATACAGAGATGGCAACCGTTACGGTTTCACCGTTACGGTTTCGCCGTATTTGTTACGGTTTTAATGCTCTTGTTACGGCGTTACGGTAAACAATCAAAAGGTTATGGGGAAACGATAAAAAAAAGTACATTATAGCGAATGCCGCCTTATCACATAGCCTCCGTTCACAGTGCTGCATGTCGCACACATTTACGAACTCGTAAGTTTACTGAATTTGACTACACTGGATAGGCACTTTCGCGCACATGGTCCGTCCGCCGCCATCTTGTTTAATTCAGAAACAACACGGCCGCTACGTATGCTACGTGCGGTCGTGCCTTTTGTGGGGAGCATGGGGGTAGATGATCGTGCGCGCGGCGCCCGCAATACCCATTCATAGTATAGTAGCGAAGACTTCGGTGATTCAGCGGGCGCATAGCAAGTGCAGTATACGGTGTGTTGTTGTTCATGAACGCCGGGCCTAGTGGCCTGGGCTGGTGTGTCTGTGGTACTGGTAAGTGTACGTGTGCGTGTGTAGGATACGAGTTCTGCCATTTGACTGTGGATTCGAGTTTGCCATTCGACGCTTGAATGAGGTGTTTTCTTCCTGAATATTATCATGGATTCACTCAAAAGAGCGAGTACCCGAGGAGGAGATCCTTTGACTGGAAATAGATTTAAAAAAACGTTTTTATGCACATCTTTATTTTGGATTGGATGTTTGTGTACGTTTTGCGCGAAAATTATACTGCGGTGTCTTGCGTTACGGGAAGACCCCCATTTGTTATGGACAAAGATGGTAAATGATACTGACAGCCATCCTATAGGGTTGGCATCTCTATGTTGATTCAAATCATTCATATTTTCTATTTTCAAGAAAATTTATCGTTTTTGATGTGGAATTTATAAAAAGTCTAAAATACTTGAATTTTCGTTTTTGAATATACTTTATTTTAAGGCTACAGAAATGGCTCTCCATAATTTTAAGTCCGACTTAGAATTAAATTCAACTTAGGATCTTTGTGAAACACCCCCGTGGATGGGGAGGATGGGTTGTACGAAACATGCTCCAGAGGAAGATGCTCTGAATATAGTTTCTTACACCAATTGATTTTGTACCCTCAGATCTACATGTAATACTTGGTATACCTAAACCTTGACCCTGAAACAAAATCTTAAATAATAACTAAAGGCAAACTTCATTCTTTGACAAAATAAAGCCCAGGGGTGCGTTTCACAAAACTTGTCATCAGTGACAAATGACAGATTTTGTTATAGGTAAGCTACTGAAATCTTTGCTTCTGATTGGTTATCAGTAGATTTGTCACTGATTTTTTTTCAGTTGTCATTGAAAAATGCTTTGTGAAATGCCCCCCAGATCAAATGTTGGTGAAGCATATATGTCTATTCACACTGAATGATATGTTCCATACCTATCTATTAAAAATATGAGTTACCCTTTTCATGATGGAAAACGGCCTGCACTTGAAAATGTCTTGAAATCTATGAAATTCATGTTTAGTCATGAGTTTCAATGTGAGAAGTTTTCATCACAGATTACGACTGGGGTATTTTGATTAAATGATTGTCATATGAAAATAGGACTAATATTTTCTCCTCTAATGACGCTAAGAACGTAAGTTATTACACATTCAAGACCCAGATATTTTAAGAACAAAAATCAGTAAGAGGGGTATGAAAATTCAATTTTTTGGTCTCTTGATTTGATTTGATTTGATTTGATTTTGATTTGATTTGATTTATATTTCCACTCAAATATCCACAAATTAAAATGACATATATGAACCATACAGTATTACAATATATAATAGAATAAATGAATTATTCAAGTAAAGAAATATTGATAAGTATGTACGTAATCAAATAAGTTTACAGAGTACATTTGAGTTTGAGAATAAGACAAAATATATTATATTGCTTGATTTAACCGAGAGAGGAAAAAAGGGAATCTCAGAAAAGCTAGGCTTGTTGACCAAGATTCCCAGTATAAATGTACATGTATGACTCTCCATTCAAACTGTACAAAGTGATATCATTATATACTTTTGATGTTCTTTTATAAGTTTTTTATAAAACATTCTGTTTCCTCTTTTGATTGATTCTGTAGGATAACATTCCTGACTCAGTCATCACCAAGATCCAACCATTCATTGACAACGAAGAGTTCACTCCTGCAGTCATTGCTAAGGTCTCCAAGGCCTGTACCTCCCTCTGCCAGTGGACCAGGGCCATGCACAAGTACCACTTTGTGTCCAAGAACGTGGCACCAAAGAGGGTAAGTTTTTGATTAAATTAATTCAAATTGATTCCATTTCATATATCAATTGTTTGCACAATAAAGAACATAGTTGACAAAGTAAGTTCAAAATTATGAAATGAAACAGGAACCTACTGGAAAGCATAGCTTGTTTTGGTAGGTTCCCAAGAATAAATAAAATATGTATACCCTCACTTCCTTTTGCTAAAACTCTTGTCTGTGTTTACTGATCCCCCTATTTCCTCTCCCCTTAAATCTGTGTGTGTGTCTCTCTCTCTTTTATACAAACTCTGAATATATACATTTCTCTCTCTCTCTCTTCCGCTTTCATCATCTTTCTCTTCACCTTCTTTGTCCCCTTTTCCCGTCTCTCCATTTATATTCCTTTCTCTAATCCTAATATCTGACAGTGAATGCATCAATGGAGATATATGCTGTAGAAATATGGTTTACCTCTTTTTATCTTTCTACTTGTTTCACCATCTTTCTCTTCTTCTTCTTTTTTCTTCTTCTTCTTCATCTTCTTCTTCTTCTTCTTCTTCTTCTTCTTCTTCTCCATCTTCTTCTTCTTCTTCTTCTTCTCCATCTTCTTCTTCTTCTTCTTCTTCTTCTTCTCCATCTTCTTCTTCTTCTTCATCTCCTTCTTCTTCATCTTCTTCTTCTTCTTGTTCTCCTTCTTCTTCCCCTTCTTCTTCTTTTTCTCCTCCTTAATCTTATCATTACTATAGTTGTTGTTATTATTATCACTATTGTTACTGTTAATATCAGTAACTATCAATAATAAATAATCTTATCACATCTTACCACCACAGGAAAGTCTGCGTTTAGCTCGAGAGGACCTTGAGAAGACCCAGCGCATCCTGGATGCAGCCAAGGCTAACCTGAGAGAGGTAGAGGAGGGCATCGCTACCCTCAAGGCCAAGTATGAGGACACCGTGGCCAAGAAGGAGGAGCTCGAGAACAAGTGTGATCTCTGCAAGGCCAGGCTTGTCAGGGCTGACAAGGTAGATACTAGCTGTCCTCCTCTTCAAGGGGGGTGTTTCACAAAGATCCTAAGTCAAACTTAACTCTAAGTTGGACTTAAAAATTATGGAAAGCCATTAGCATCCTTGAAAATATTTGTAAAAGTTAATTGAAAAGGCAAAAATGTTGATTCAAATCTTTCGTATTTTTTATTATCAAGGATATTTCATGAACTAGCTGTGGAATTCATGAAAAGTCTAAAATATTTAAATTTCTGATTTTGAATACATTTTATTTTAAGGCTACAAATGGCTCTCCATAATTTTTAAGTCAAACTTAAGTTCGACTTAGGATCTTTGTGAAACACCCCCCAGATTAGTCAAATATTATTTATGCAAAAAAAAAAAACACACAAGGATGTGGTCACATGTCTTGATTTAAGTTAAGAATACCAAGTAAACCCTCTAGTTGTGTAATTGATACTGTACACTTGTGAAACAGTTTTTAAAAAAAAGATTAAAAGTGGAGGAAACAAACCTGATCTATCCAATGCCTTTACAGTGTATATGCATTGTGAATATATAGGTGTATACGATAATATTTGTATGATGTTACGTATACAACATATTACAGGGGCCCACATGAAGTCATATATATATATATATATATATATATATAAGAGGTCATTTTGAAAGTATAAACAAGTGGCCTTGCTCTGTCAATAACAGGAATCAGAAATATGACAGCCAATCTGAACTCTAAAAAGTTGCTAGCTCTTTGAGCAATGAATATTTCAGCATTAATTCCTGCTGATTTTTTTAGATGTGAATTTCAATTTCTGGATGTTCTTTTCGCAGCTCATCGGTGGTCTAGCTGATGAGAAAGGTCGATGGCAAGAGTCTGTTGACTTCTTGGATAAGGTCATTAACCAGATCACGGGAGATGTGCTGATATCAGCTGGCTATATAGCATACCTGGGACCGTTCACAGTAGGTTTTATTCTTCATTATATCTTTCCTCCCTCTCACAGCAGTGTTTGTATGGAAGAGTGTGCGTATAGTCAATATATGATGGATTATATTATGGACCTACATGTACTGTTGATGAACAAAATTAATATATTTAAAGGTTGTTATCCTTGAACTAAGAACCAAGCGGGTAATACAACATCTTTCACTGAGAATTTTAAAATTTGATTGTTTCTTTCTGTTATATTTAGATTTTGCATGTACAATTCACATTTACCCAAATTTCTACATTTGTCCAAATTCAAATAACAACAGCTGGTCATCCTGTACTCTAGAATAGTTATCTCTTGACACACTTTAATTTGTACTAGATTATCAAAAATATTTGATTTTTTTTTCTGTTCCCTTTTTATTCCAAACTTTTAATCAATTATTATACCTCAATGAGATGATAGTAGTCTTTACGCTACAAAACTCATCAGTAGTTAATGTACATGTATGAATGAACAAAAGTTTGTTTATCTGATAACCATGGAGTAATAAATAAACTCTTGCCATACACCATACATCTCTCTCTCTCCTCTCATCTCTCTCATCTCTCTCATCTCTCTCCTCTCTCTTGTCTCTCTCGTCTCTCTTTCCCTCCCTCTTCCCCTCTTCCCCTCTCTCCCCTCTCTTCCCCTCTCTCTTTCGTAATCTTGCACTCTTTTTCCCCCTCTCTCTCCCTCTTTCTCTCTCTCAGGGTGAATACCGAGCATCCCTCTCAGACGAGTGGCAGTCTAAGTGCGGTGAATACCAGGTGCCTTGTACGTCCGACCCTGGCTTCATCAATGCCTTTGGTGACCCTGTCAAGATCAGGACGTGGCAGATTGCTGGTCTCCCCCGTGACAATCTCTCCATAGAGAACGGTGTCATCATGCAGTTCTCACGTCGCTGGCCACTCTTCATTGACCCTCAGGGTCAGGCCAACAAATGGATCAAAGCAATGGTAAGAATTGAGATGATGATATAAAATAATTATAATATTGGATTCTTATATAGCGCCTGTATCAACCTTGCAAAGGTCCTCAAGGCGCTCCAACATTACCTGGCTATGCTAGGCTGCCAATTTCAACGCTCACAGCATTTAAGGAATTCCTTCCTACCGATGATTTTGTTCTCTTTACCTACTTCTGGAACCCGTTTCACAAAAATTGTCATCAGTGACAAATGACAGTCTTTGTTATAAGCTACCAAAATCCTTGCTTCTGATTGGTTATCAGCAGATTTGTCACTGATTTTTGTCATTTGTATTTGAAAAAAAGCTTTGTGAAACGGGTTCCTGCCATAGCCTCATAGATAGGCACAGAGAGGACCCATGATTGTTAGTCCCATAAACAAAATTATACACTTGGTAACTGATGATTTTTTTTTTGTCATACCAAAGGGAAGTAGCTCATCAATTTGAATTTGAACCCAGGACCTCCTGGTTATATGTCTCCATTTTTCTACTACTGAGCCATCATGCCTTGCTAAAAGAAACACTTGAGAGTCACCTTTTTAAAGATGTATGGGTACATTGATACATTATGTACTGCTCATTGAAAGTGACTCAAACCATAAACTTTACTGCCTGAAAGCTAGATATACTATCCCCAACTTTTTACATTCTTCTTTTCTGGGCTTTAATGACTTTATCAAGACTGATATAAGAGCGTATTGCATAGTGAGCCTTATAAGTTCCCAGTAAACGTGCCACAAATTTCTGTTAGTATAGATATGACTTTCAACTTTGAGCCTTTAAAGCTACTTCTTATCTTGTTTGTGAATTAATTCAGTACTACAGTATCTTTCCATGGTTCCTTTGTAACTTAAACCGATAACATGGGGGAAGGAAAAACAGTGTCCAGTTCAGTTCAGTTCAGTTTATTAATTCTTCTCAAGCATAAAAACAATATATAAAAACATAATATGTACTAAAATGGCAAATATACATAGTAAGAGAAAAAAACGGAAACTACAAAAAATGTATAAAACTTGCATGGAGTAGTTCCCTGTAAAATTAATGTTTAATGACAATTAATCTCTCTGTTTCATTTGCAGGAAAAAGACAATGGGATCGACATCATCAAGCTGTCTGATCGTGACTTCCTGCGTAGTCTGGAGAACGCTGTCCGCTTTGGCAAACCTTGTCTCCTGGAGAATGTTGCAGAGGAGTTGGACCCTGCCTTGGAGCCTATCCTCTTGAGACAGGTATATACCGAGAGAGATTTTTCAGTAATCTTACGAACAGGGGGGTGTTTCACAAAGATCCTAAGTCAAACTTAACTCTAAGTTGGACTTAAACATCATGGAGAGCCACTTGTAGCCTTAAAATAGTATTTTAGAATTTTCATAAATTCCACATCAAGAACATGAAATCTTCTTGATAATTGAAAATATGAATGATTTAATCAACAGTTTATGCCTTTTAAAATAAATTTTACAAAATATTGTCAAAGATGCTCACGGCTTTCCATAATTCCCAACTTAGAGATACAATGTATGTTCAACTGAGGTTCTTTGTGAAACACCCCCCCCCCCTCCTCCAGACCTACTTCACCAATTTGCTCTTGACTATATAAATATAGTGAAAGAAACTTGTTAATATAGTGAAACCTGCCTATAAGGACCATCTAAGGGAGACAAGAAAAGTGTCTCAGTTTATAGACAGATGATCTTTATGTACAGGTTCCTTTAGTACTCCTTATGAGCAACTATTTTCGAGGGGAAAAAAAAAAGTGGTCTCTGTAGACAGGTGGTCTTTCTATACAGGTGGTCACTAGAGCAGGTTTGACTGTAGTTGGAGTACTTTCAGATGAATTTTGCTTTGAAAGTCTCTTACAGGTTTGGGATTCATTTTCTGAATTCATTTTCAGCCTTCAAATAGATCTATAATTGTTTCATTTCCTTATATGGTTGATGCCTTTAATATTGTACAGACAGGATGATTGTAAAATATTTCAGAAACATATTGAAATATTGCCTCTTTTTGAGGCTTAATAGATTTTTGCTCATGTCACTTGATTTATATGATCATCTTTATATTATATTTTTTTGAGATTACATCAAATAAATTTATTTTACATCAATTCGCCAAATTTTGAATGAGTCATTGGTACTGCACTTGTTCTTTGGTGAATAAAAACAGTTGCTCTCTTTAATGAGGATGGAAAATTGTTTCTGGTAAATTTAACTTGAATACCTTGAATACCAAAGCTTCTGGAAGAAAGCCGTCTCCAGCTGCCAAGCTTCCAGGTCTAACTTCAAGGGGGGGGGGGGATGTCCCAGCTTCCGGGTCTTGCACCATAGTCATTTTACATCTGTATCTTGCTTGCTGGGTCATATCAGGATTGTCATAATTGGACTTGACTTGACTTACTGTACATGATGATTTTTATTACAGTTATTTGAGATTCTTTATCATTCTTTGATAAGCGCGTAAATGAACCATTGTGACTACTGTCTGAATGTCCTTCGTTGGTTCTTTGTTGAATAAACAGTTCTCTTTAAAGGCACACTGCCATACTTGTAGCTACTTGCTCCCTCTATATAGAAAACTTCCCCAATCGGTGCCTGTTGGTCCCCATGATCCTCTTTTTCTTATGTTAAATGAGAGCTGAGTTAATGAGATAGCCACCTGTCACAGTGACCTCGATGGCTCTCTGTGTGGTCTAATCCCTTCTGGCCCAGTAGTGGTGACGGTCTTTAATGAGGATGGAAAATTGTTTCTGGTAAATGTTACTTGACCTACATGATGATTTTGATGAATCATTGTGACTACTGTCTGAATGTCCTTTATTGAATCCAACCTTTCACCTTTGCCTCGACCATGCAGACCTTCAAACAGCAAGGAAGCACCGTTATCAAGCTAGGAGATGCTGTCATCCCATACCATGAAGACTTCAAGTTCTACATCACCACCCAAGCTTCCCAATCCCCACTACACTCCTGAGGTCTCTACCAAGGTTACACTGGTCAACTTCACCCTGTCGCCAAGGTAAGACCCAGGGGGTGCTTCACAAAGCCTTTTTTCAATGACAAATGACAAATATCA